>SSNS01000149.1:90935-113375 GCA_006937985.1 Aphyosemion australe | reverse complement strand
CCAGAGTGCCATAGACGAGGCCTTAGAGAGTCCAAATGGTCACCTGGACTTGTTCCTCCGGTTCCTCCTGGGTCTTTCACTACCAGCCAATCAGAACCTTCTACCTGACCTGCTGACACAAACAGGAAGCTCACAAACCAATCAGGAAACAGTGGAGTACATCAAGAAGAAGCTCAGTGAGAACCTGTCAGTAGAGAAGAGCATCAACCTGTTCCACTGTCTGAATGAACTCCAGGATCGTTCTCTGGTGGAGGAGATCCAGCAGTCTCTGAAGTCAGGAAGTCTCTCCACAGATAATCTGTCTCCTGCTCAGTGGTCCGCTCTGGTCTTCATCCTTCTGTCACCAGACCAAGATCTGGACGTGTTTGACCTGAAGAAGTACTTTCCTTCAGAGGAGGCTCTCCTGAGGCTGCTGCCGGTGGTCAAAGTCTCCAACAAAGCTCTGTAGGTGGACTTGTTAAAAGATCCTGATGTGCTGAATGTTCTTCATGGTGACCAACACATCTTGTTGGTGTTTCTTCACAGGCTGGGTACCTGTAACCTTTCAGAGAGGAGCTGTGAAGCTCTGTCCTCCGTCCTCAGCTCTGAGTCTTCTAACCTGACAGAGCTGGACCTGAGCAACAACAACCTGCAGGACTCAGGAGTCAAGCTTCTGTCAGCTGGACTCACAAGTCCAAACTGCAGACTGGAAGTTCTCAGGTCAGGATCCTGTTGATCGTTTTAACCCAACCAACCTGCTTCACCTGAAATTCAGCAGAAATATGGAAATCTCTCTCTTGCATCCTAAGTTTATTTATATTTTTTTATTTTCCAGTCTTTCAGGTTGTCTGGTCACAGAAGAAGGTTGTGCTTCTCTGGCTTCAGCTCTGAGCTCCAACCCGTCCCACCTGAGAGAGCTGGACCTGAGCTACAACCATCCAGGAGCAACGGGAGAGGAGCTGCTCTCAGCCGGACTACAGGATCCAGGATGGAGCCTGGAGACTCTCAGGTCTGAGCAGTAAAACCTTTCACTGAAACCACAGTAAAGCTGGTCATGATGGGAAGAATCAGACCAGAGAGAGAAATGAGATCCTTTGGGACAGTTTCTGGGAATATTTCTCCAAAAGGAGATGCAATAAGGGACCGGTGCTTTGTGGGGCCTTGGGGGTCCAATCCTCCATTTCTGACCACATAAAGTACACGGAGGGGCCTGAAGTGAAAAGTTGGGGGAAGCCTTGATTATTTCCTCAGTCAGTAGTGAAAGAAAACTTGTGTCTGTTTCGATTTTCCGGCTGTTTGTGTTGAAATGTTGTTTCTACCTGCAGACTGGACCATGCTGGAGAGCAGAGATTACAATCTGGTTTGAAGAAATGTAAGTTTGGTTAAATTATTCTATGAACCTTAAGTAGAACAATGAACCATCAGCTCTGATCTTTCTTCTCCTTCAGATCTCTGTAAACTCGAAGTTGACCCAAACTCGGTGAACAAAAACCTCCGAATGTCCGGCGACGGCAGGAAGATCACGCTGGTGAAGGAGAAGCAGTCATATCCCGATCATCCTGAGAGGTTTGACTTCTGGCAGCTGCTGTGCAGAAGCTCCCTGACTGGTCGCTGCTACTGGGAGGTGGACTGGAAGGGGGGGGTCCGGATCGCGGTCTGTTACAGAGGAGTCAGACGGAAGGGGAAGAGGGACGACTCTAAGTTAGGTGGGAATGATGTTTCCTGGACTCTGAACTGCTCTAATGGAGGATTCTCCATCTGTCACAGGAACAACCAGAAATTCCTCCCATCCTCCTCCATCTCCAGTAGAGTAGCTGTCTATGTGGACTGTCCTGCTGGGACTCTGTCCTTCTACAGGGTCTCCTCAGACTCACTGATCCACCTCCACACCTTCAGCACCACCTTTACAGAACCTCTTTATGCAGGCTTTGGGTTCACTTCCTACAACTCCTCAGTCTCTCTGCGTTAAGGCAGGTCTACCAGCTGATAGAGGAAAACACTCTGATACAACGGAGGACTCGTGAGGCACAAAAACAAGAAATGAGGATGTGTCGAGATTAAGGGGCGGTACATTTTTCTACCTCTAGATGGTCTGAGAAAAAAACTCTGGATTTCTGCTTCAATGTGTTAACTTTGGCAGCCCCAATGCAAACACATCAACATAAAGAAATAACAGTATATTATACATGAAAATATATACATATATTCAATATATTATTGAATTACACACGGGCTTCCAGGGGAACTATTAAAACTGCCAGGTCCCATCTCCAAAATGTACTTACGCCAGGTCCAACGTTTGCTTAAAGTTGCCACATTCTTCCGTCAAGTTCTTTATAAATCTCAAAATGTGCATGCAAAGTTACTTACGCAGTTTTCAGACCCCGTTTAATGCATAAGCAGCTTTATGAATGAAGGTTAGTGTTCAACACTACCTGGATGGACAGGAGCCGTGCAGGATAATGCTAAACATTTCCATCCAGCTGTTTGCAGTGGCTTAGCAGACCTGAAGAGGAGCTGCAGCTCAGAGAGAAGAATGCATGCCTGACGCCAAATACCACTGTGGGGGTGTTTTTGATAAATGTAACATGTTAAAACTCCAAAAGCTGGAATTTGCATGATATAAGTCCTTTAAAAGAGGAAAACATCAAACAAATAATTTCTTCCGAAGGTTTGTCAACCTTGAATTCCGTTAGCTTGGATAACCGTTAGCTTGGACAATCCATTCTCTTGGAATAACTGTTAGCTAGATCTAGCCATTAGCTTGGCCTAACCGTTAGCTAGAACTAGCCATAGGGAGTCTCCTCTCCTTCCGGTTGGATCATGGGTTCCCAGAACGAAAGAAAAAAACGAGTGCAAGTGAACGGGGCTATAAATGCTATTCTCTAATCCGCTTTGCCTTAGGCCTACGCCCTGGATTACTCATATGTTGAACTTCAGTTTAAATGAAAAGAAATAATGTGTGTTTCAACTATGCCTGTTGTGTACTTTGAGGTTTGTTAGCTTGTAAAACATTCATAAATAAAATGATCAGACGTCACATATATATGACGTCACCACAGAATCACTTCTCCCTCAGCGTAGCTGCTACTGACCACATGGCCAGATTTACAGTGTTTTTCCTCCCAAGTTTAATGCTCATTATGTCATCCTGGAAGAAGGATGTGAAGCTCGCTAAAAACTCGCAGCCATCTTCTTCTCCGTGTCTGATTCGATGACATCAATATGATGAGACTCATTTGTAGTCCTCTACGTCTTTTCACACAAAACCTAAAATAACTTTTGCCGCCGTTTGAAAATAAGCGCTTTCTTGGCATTAAAATTCACGGACATCATATGTGAAATCCATGGCTCATGTCAAACGGGATTAGAAAATAGCTTTTATAGCCCCATTGACTTGGACTTGTTAGTCCATTAGTCCCAGTCCGTTAACTTGGACTAGCCGTTAGCCACAACTAGCCATTAGCTTGTACTAGTTAGCTTGGACTAGCTGTTAGCCAGAATTAGCTTAGACAGGTGTTTTAATACATTATTTTCTGATTTGGTAAATAATATAAAAAATATCTCCTAAAAATGAACAAATATGTTTTCTGTTAAAGTTTGGTGTCAGATTTTCTGTCATCTTAACCTGAATCTGATGATGGATTTAATTAGAAGTTATTTTAAATCAATCACAGATTTTAATCTGTTTTTATCAGATTGTTAAATATGTAAAATTTGTATTTTTATTGAAACAAAACAATAACTTTTAGTTTGTTGGTTTAACCTGTCTTTTTGGGGTAATAAATAAACTAGTCTGATATGATTTAGACCTGGTGATGAAGATAATCACTACCCTGTTATGGGTTCAGCTCAGGTGATGCAGTGGTCATGACCTCTGCCGTAGCATCAGGTAACATATGCAAATGTTTCAACACTTTTTGTAGCTTTTACTGATACACACTCAGCATGTTTGTCCTAAAAACTTTCAGTGACTGGTAAAATTTGGGAAATCTAACTTTCTTATATGTTCATTAACATTTCATTAAAGTGAATCTTTAAAAATGAAATTGTGAATTTAATTTTGTTGTAAAGTCTTACAGGCCATTTACATTTATCATAATTATAATTTACTCAAAACATTATTTAGAGACTTTGTTTCATTTTATGTATTTTTTTTCTCTGAATAACTGATAGTTTGACATTAAAGAAGTTTTTAGTCAAAATGTTCAAATCTTTGCAGGGTTAGGGTTTGTATACACGGGTCACATTTCTTTGGTGTAAGAAATTAAGTTTATTTTTAATGAAATTTGATTTGATCATATAACAGTTACGTTTTTATTGTTTTTGAAAATCAAAATAGATGAAAACATTTAGCATTTCCGGTACTTTATTTTGTAGAGCTGTTCAGTTGTGAACTACTTCCGGGTTAAAGTGTAACCAACAGGCGGCAGAGCTCTGCGTTAGCCAAGTGCAAAAAGTTTGGTGTCGGTCCTCCGACTTACATATGTTCCGTTGGTTCTGGTTCTGATTCGGACTGGAGGAGCGGGTCAGCACGATGGAGAGGTGTATCGTGTCTGGGTGTCCGAACCGTGCGAGCTTAAATAACCGGGCTGCGCTGAACCGACCATCGAAGAGGTTCTTTAAGTTCCCCGAAGACCCGGACCGTGTGAAGGTACCGACTCCAGGGAGTAGTCCGCCCCCACCAGTTAACGTTGTTCTTTGTTTTGCTACAGTGTACTTCCTGGAAAACTCGTGTTTAATGAAAAGTTGTTTCCAGGTTAATCAGATGCGACCTGCTGAGCAGAGAGGACCTCACGGAGCGCCGAAGCCTCCCAGCAGAGGCGCTTTTAGAATAGAATAGAATAGAATAGACTTTATTGATCCCACAGTGAGTAAATTCACTTGTCACAGCAGCACCATCACTCAAAAGGTAATTAGAAGAGAAATAAAAACAAGGATACATTTATATACACATAGGCAGTAATCTAGTATTGTAATCTTATATCACAAAAAAAAAAAACCACAAATAAAAGATGAAAACAAACTTGGTACCAGCACTATGCAGCATACTGTAAGAGACACAGACAACAATGTGAATCCGGTATTGCACAAGTATAGAACACATGAATATTGCATTGGTGTTATTGTGTACCAGGATGATACCAGCACAGCTTAAACTGAGGAGTTATACACTCTTACAGCAGAGGGGATGAAGGATCTGCGATAGCGCTCAGTTTTACATCTGGGATGTCTCAGTCTACCTCTGGAGGAGCTGTCCATGACCTCCACAGTGGAGTGCAGTGGGTGGGAGGGGTTCCTTAAGATGGAGGTCATCTTCCCCAGCATCCTCCTTTCACACGTCTCCTCAACAGAATCCAGCGGGCAGCCCAGAACCGAGCTAGCTTTGGTAGCTAGCTTGTTCAGTCTCTTCCTGTCTCGGTCAGAGCTGCCTACACCCCAGCAGACCACAGCAGAATGAATAACAGAGCCAACAACAGAGTGATAAAAGGATTTTAGCAGCTGGGAGTTAACTCCGAAGGACCTCAGCCTCCTCATGAGATGGAGGCGGCTTTGGCCCTTCTGATACAGAGCATCTGTGTTGTGGGACCAGTTCAGTTTACATTTTAGACATTTTATGGCCCGAGGCAAAACACAGACCTGGCTGAGGCACCACATTAGTTCTGAACTATTTCCATACCTGGTGTTTGTTACGTCTCTGACCTGCCAGGTTTGTAATGAAAAAGCGATGTACCCTAACCGTCATCAGGTATCGGTCCGATTCGTTTTGACATCATCACATTGCAGTTCGTCTCTAAAGCCATTGCTTGGGTGCGGAGACAGACACTCACTATTGATGGACACATTTTCCTTTCAGACTTTCCCGTTGCCTGGGGAGTGTTGCAACGCAATTCCCCTCCAGGACAACAGAGCACTTTTCTGGGAGTATCCTGCCACCATTGCAGTCATGTCTCTGGTGCTTTACTATTGTGTGTTTATGTATTTCTAACACCAACAAATGTGTCCCTCGTTCTCCCCCCTTCTTCATGCAGTCACCACCTCCAAACCCACGATTCCTGTCGTTCCTACATGAATAAAACGTTTGCTGCGTGTCTTTGTGCTCCTTGAGTCACGGGTATAAAAACGTTTATATCGTGGAATTTATCCACATGACGTTCTTCCAGCTGCTCCGTGTCTGTCGCCAGAGATCTTCTGCACTCTGTGTTTTGAGAGCAGAATGGCGGTGGTGTTGACAAGGGGTGGCCTGACCAATCAGGCTTGTGGTCTCCATTAGTGGGCCGATGGTGGCAGAGGAGTTAAGTGCCTGCCCTGTAACCAGAGGGTTGCAGGTTTGAGCCCCGCTCAGTCTGTCACAGTTGTCGTGTCCTTGGGCAAGACACTTAACCCACATTGCCTGCTGGTCGGAGGGACCGGTGGTTCCTGTCGGTGCGCTTCAGGGCAGCTGTGGCTACCATGTAGCTCATCACCATCAGTGAGTTGTGAGGTGCTGATCAGAGCCTCTGATTTAAAGACCACCTGATTTTCCAGGTGTGGCTCGCAGCGCTGAGGGAGACGGAGAAGGACCCTTCAGAGCCGCATCTCATCTGTGAAGACCACTTCCTGCCAGAGGACATCTCCAGAAACGGGATCAGGAGCGATTCCATCCCCCTCATGCCCCCCTACCTGGATGGACTTCGAAGTCTGATTAGCCCCTGGGTCAGAGAGCCCCTCCAGGAGGAGGAGCAGTGGCTCTCCATGGACTGGGATGGTGACGATGAAGAGGAAACTTCTGCAGCAGCTTGTCCACCACAGCAGGTCTGGACTCGGCTTTTACTGTAAACAGTTGAAATAACTCCTGCTGATCAGAGTCTCCTACATGTTTTTAATTAGTGACTAAAAGTCTCTGCTGTGTTCTGTAGAACCCAGATGGAGGTCAGGAGGATCCACCAGAACCTCAGACCAGCAGGTAACCTCTGACCTCCTGGTTTCTATAGGTCACCTGTTTGGTGTCGATAGTTCATGACATCACTGTTTAGATGTTTTTACAGGTTTAATCATATTTGTTTTATTTTTTTCTTTAGTGATTCGCTGAGTCGGAGTGAGACATCCGGCAGGATTACAGGTGAGTCAGTCTGGATTAATACCTGACACAGGTACAGGTGAGTCAGTCTGGATTAATACCTGACACAGGTACAGGTGAGTCAGTCTAGATTAATACCTGTGACAGGTACAGGTGAGTCAGTCTAGATTAATACCTGTGACAGGTACAGGTGAGTCAGTCTAGATTAATACCTGTCACAGGTACAGGTGAGTCAGTCTGGATTAATACCTGACACAGGTACAGGTGAGTCAGTCTAGATTAATACCTGTGACAGGTACAGGTGAGTCAGTCTAGATTAATACCTGACACAGGTACAGGTGAGTCAGTCTGGATTAATACCTGACACAGGTACAGGTGAGTCAGTCTAGATTAATACCTGACACAGGTACAGGTGAGTCAGTCTGGATTAATACCTGACACAGGTACAGGTGAGTCAGTCTGGATTAATACCTGTCACAGGTACAGGTGAGTCAGTCTGGATTAATACCTGACACAGGTACAGGTGAGTCAGTCTGGATTAATACCTGTCACAGGTACAGGTGAGTCAGTCTGGATTAATACCTGACACAGGTACAGGTGAGTCAGTCTGGATTAATACATGTCACAGGTACAGGTGACTCAGTCTGGATTAATACATGTCACAGGTACAGGTGAGTCAGTCTGGATTAATACCTGTCACAGGTACAGGTGAGTCAGTCTGGATTAATACCTGTCACAGGTACAGGTGAGTCAGTCTGGATTAATACCTGACACAGGTACAGGTGAGTCAGTCTGGATTAATACCTGACACAGGTACAGGTGAGTCAGTCTGGATTAATACCTGACACAGGTACAGGTGAGTCAGTCTGGATTAATACCTGACACAGGTACAGGTGAGTCAGTCTGGATTAATACCTGACACAGGTACAGGTGAGTCAGTCTGGATTAATACCTGTCACAGGTACAGGTGAGTCAGTCTGGATTAATACCTGACACAGGTACAGGTGAGTCAATCTGGATTAATACCTGACACAGGTACAGGTGAGTCAGTCTGGATTAATACCTGTCACAGGTACAGGTGAGTCAGTCTGGATTAATACCTGTCACAGGTACAGGTGAGTCAGTCTGGATTAATACCTGTCACAGGTACAGGTGAGTCAGTCTGGATTAATACCTGTCACAGGTAATTGGAGTTTACAGTGTAGATTTATGCACCACTGGGCTCAATTTAGCACTTAAATGACTCACTTAACTTAATATTAGAATCAGTGTCAGAGATGAAGAGTCACCGGATCGTTCCACCGGACCCGTACGCATCGTGTAACGTCTGTGAAGCGTAGTACGCAGCAGTTAGCCGCCGTTCTAGTGGATGAATACGTTTCCGTGAGGCGTCACGTTTTAGAAGCTTCCCAGAAGCGTAGTGACACGTCTCTCACGCTTCGAGTCTGTTTTGCTCTCTACGCTTCCAAAACGCGTCAAACTTGGCAGTTCAGATTGGACCAGACAGGAAGTCAAACATGAGAGCAGTGTAAAACATCCAGAGACGTTCAAAATAAAAGTCTCGTGTCAAATTCCTCTTTTAATCAGATTACAGAAAACCTAAAATACACCTTTAAAAGATTTGAACTCCAGAACTCACTAAGGTAAAACTTAGTGGACATTTAATGAGTCTACTCATAAATCCGTGTAACTCTGGGTTATTATTGCGTTTTATTTTCTAATGTTGGAGTTGACTGTAATTTATTCCTAGTCTTGCTTAAAACAATTGAGTTCAGGTCAGATCCGACTTTTATTGTTTATTTGGTGTAAAGATTAAAATTCCAGGATTTCCAGGTTTTTTTTGTTCTATTTAAATGAAATTAAACTAATAAACCAGAATCTCTGCGGTTTGTTAGTGTGTTCTCTAGAGTCTCGAAATGTTCCCGAGGCTTCTCGGTTCCCTCTCCTTGATGGGAAACGTGATTGGAATGTGGGAGGACTTTGGGAAGAGTTGGAGAATCAGGTTCAACAACAAAAACATCGAGACGAAGTTAAAACACTTTGAGATAGGGGTGGGTAGGGCTGCGCGATATTAGGAAAACCTGCGATATGCGATAACAGTGCTCAATATTGCGATATCGATATGACTTGCGATAAATGAACAAATACTTAAATCTGCAGTTTTTGTCATTAGTATTAATACAGTAACAAAATGAAATCATGCAAGTTTACATTACAAAATTAGCATGATCTGTTTCAATATTTTTGTAAACAATAATTATTAAAATTTGTTGGAGCGATTAAAAACATTAGGACAAGGCTGTAGGACATTTACAGAGCTAAACGAATATGTTTACTCCCGTAGCACTTAACGACTACTTCCGTTATTTCCTTGTACCGCTTTGATGGTTTCTCATAAGGAGTTCCACCCATGGGCATCTGCTGGGCTGTTGTGTTCTTACTTGTCTTAACGTCAGAGACTTTGGGTTTGCTAACGCTAGCTTTCTAGAGCCCAGTATATAGATCTTTATGGTTGCGTTGGAGGTGACAACGGAGATTTGTCATGTTTCCCCTCATGGTTGCCACAAGTGTTTGACATGTCTTGCAAAGTACTTGTGTTTGTTGAACACAAGTACTTTGAAATAATAGTCATGCTGTTTGAATTATGAGTTCTTTCTCGCTAACATCTTCCGCACACGTCTTACCCTCAGTCATTGCGACGCTCTCTAAGCTAACTCAGGTGTTTGCTAGCCATCCAAATGAAGTGCCGTCCACCTAGGCACCAAGGCATCTAACCTATAAGAACCCAACCGATTGGCCAAATGGGTGAAGGGCTCTATTTGATTTGTCAACAACTTCATGCTTCCATTAGATTGACAAAATGCATTTTGTGTAGCAAAAATCTGAGATGACCATTAATTGCGATATTTTTCTGTTCTTTGCGATATGCCTATTGCGCATGCTGATATTGCGATGACGATAAATTTTCGATATATTGTGCAGCCCTAGGGGTGGGCAATATAAACGATATAAGGTAGAAACGATATAAAATAGAGTTTTTGGCTCTATCGCGATATCGCAATAACACATGACGTCACTAAGATGGGCACCCGCACCGACATTGGGACAACAGAATGGCAGTGACTGCTAGCATGGAGCGGGCGGAGGACGAGGAGCATTCTACACAAGAGATTCTGGACGTCTTTATTCTGCTGTAATATATTTGCCATATGAGGATTTTTAAAAGCATGTCATTTTGACATATAAACAGAGGAAAAAATATATCGCAATATATATCGTTATCGCACATGCTTCAGATTATATCGCAATATAGATTTGAGGCCATATCGCCCAGCCCTACTTTGAGATAATTTCACAAATCTCTTTATTCAGTTTTCAGATAAAAGTTTCATGAACTCCAACATTAGTTAGAAATTCATTCTGAAGGTTTTCCCTCATCGGTGTCTCCCGCCGGTGAAACCGACCCGGAGGTTCTGACTCTGACCGGCCCTGGCGTTTGTGTCCAGGTACTCCTCTGTCTCTGCTGACCCGGGGTTTCCTGGAGCTGCTCATGGAGTCACCGGACGTCTCCGTGGACATCATGGAGGTGGCGGCGAGCCTGCAGAGCCCCGCCTACAGAGTCCAGAACATCATCAGCATCCTGCGGAGTCTGGGCCTCGTCCAGAAGGAGTCGGACTCCCGGGTCAAGTGGACGTAAGCCACAGAAAAGTTTAATCATCACGTATGAAACACTGAGGCTGCAGTTTGCTCAGGAATTCTAGGAATGTTGATGGGAAAGGTCACGTGTGTTTAGATTAGCGGGGCCTGGTGATGAAGTGTGTTTGTCTCCAGAGGAACCGCCTCCATCTTCAGCTTCCTGTGGAGGACTCCTCTGGCGTTCCTGAACACTCTGGAGAAGCTGAAGCAGGTGGAGAACCAGCTGGATGGGCTCCTCAAGAGCTGCTCCCAGCAGCTCTTTGACCTTACCGACGACCTGGAGAATGCTGCATATCCTTCATTAGAGGTCAAAGGTCACGGCTGCTGCAGGTACCTGAGCTGCTCTGGGCCACTGCAGATTAGAAATAAAAATATCTGGAGCTTTGGGATGAATTGAGGATAAAACTCTCTTAGATTGGCTTCATTTAAGAACAAATCGTGCATCAGTAAGTCTTAAACACCTGAAAACACTCACCTGTTCTCTCAGGTGACTGAGTCAAACCTTTATAAAAACCTTTTTATAAAACCGTCGTACGTTTTTATCCTGAAAGTTAAAGTACGAATGTGACGGATCATCAGAACGCTTCTACTAAAGACAGAAGGAAGTCGTTTTATTCCTGAGTCTGAGGAGATACCGGGAACGCTGGGAACGCCGTCTCAGGAACGTATTAAGACTTTTATCCTTTAACTTTTCTTCACGTTGGCCTACGTGACGTTCGAGGACGTCGCTCGTCTGGAAGACTTCCAGGAGCAGACGCTGATAGCCATCCGAGCTCCGTCGGAGACCAAACTCAACATTCCTCCTCCCGATAAGGTTCCAGCTGCTGTTACTCACTTCCTGTTACTATCCTCGGACAATCTGTTTATTTTCCTCCTGGAGCTGGTTGTGAAGGTGTTTTCTTTTTGTTTTTTTCCAGAAGGAGACTCGGATGCATCTGATGTCGAGCGACGGTGAGATCAAGGTTCTGACCTGTGAATTAAGCTCAGGAGACCCT
The DNA here is from genome assembly GCA_006937985.1 of Aphyosemion australe. Lineage (NCBI taxonomy): Eukaryota > Metazoa > Chordata > Actinopteri > Cyprinodontiformes > Nothobranchiidae > Aphyosemion > Aphyosemion australe. The sequence goes on along the minus strand of SSNS01000149.1, from coordinate 101,645 downwards.
TTGACCTCTGACCCCACCGGCAGCAGCAGGGAGTTCATGACGCTGAAGGGGAATCATCGGATCAAGACGTACTCGCTCCACCGAGGTAACGGGAAAACATCCGCCTCCACCAGTCGGCGTGTCCCTGAGGGGACCCGTTACGGAGCAGAACCGTGACCCGATGCTGTCGAGTCCGGTTCTGGTTAGACGAACCGCTGAGCTGAACGCTTTTAGGAAAAGCCTGAATCCTGACAGGAAATGACAACAGAGCATCTAAACCCATCGGTCCGATGATGCAGGCGGGACAACCCAACCCGTCAGAAATGACATGAATATTTAAAATCTGATTTAAAAAAGATCCAAGTGAGTAAAATAAAGATGTTTGTGTTTTTCCTTGGATCGGAGGTGTTGCTAGCATCAGCGTTTCTCCATGAGGCTACTCACAAAGCTGTAGTGAAGCTGTAGCTTCATTCTGCACACCTCTAAACGCCCCGTGGAGGTGTTATTTGTAAAAATATACATTTTTATTAAATTGTTCCGTATTCAACCTTTAAGCTGACTGAAACTCGGCTCAAACGCTAAACTCTGAGTTCCGAGTTAAACTAAACTAACCAAACACTCAAGGCTTTCTCACACACACACACACACACACACACACAGCCTTAAGGCTGTAGCAGAGAGACGGGACATCCCTTCTCTGTTTCAGCCCACATGTGACGGCCTCTTCAGGCTCGGTTCTTGTATCGATCTGTCAAAGCAGAAGTGACGGCAGTGACGTCTCGGAGACTCGCTTCACCGTGCGTAAGGTCAGGTGACTTTCCAAATGACGCTTCATGACGTCACGCATACTTCCAAGTCTTGGTTCATTCACTTATGTTCAGGTCTTCTTTTAGTAATGACATTGCAGCCTCCTTTATGTCGTCTTATTGTGATGCACAAAGTTTTTTATATGTCTACATAGTTATAATTATTTAATTAGTGAGTGAGCACCTTTAATGTTGTCTGGTGTGTGTGCGTGTGTGTGCGTGTGCGTGTGTGTGTGTGCGTGTGCGTGTGTGCGTGTGTGTGTGTGTGTGTGTGTGTGTGTGTGTGAGGGCGATGTCAGATCTGATTTCATGGCTACAGCTGAGCTGTAAGGGAGAAGAAGGCGTCTAAAGTCACCTCCATGATTAGAGTGATGCAGCTCAGCATCATAAGTCATCTTCTCTGACTCCTCCCTGTTCACGGCTCCTGAGCCGGCCTGCTGCTGGGACGGTCGCTCTGTCACTCGGCTACATTAAGACTTTAAAACACAAAGTGACGGATTTGGTAAAGACCATTGTTTCATTGGCCTTTTGTGTTCCATACTGATGCTGTGTTGAAGTCTGGCCAGCAGATGTCACTCATGGGTTCAAATCATTCAGAACACTGAACCATTTCAAACCATTTGCTTCATACTGGTTCAGTGGTTTGGAAAGCTTTGGTTTCTCCATCACTGCTCCTGTGCTTCTGGCAGCGCTCCTTTGTAAGCTGTCAGGTGTTCAGGTGCAGCTGTGCAGGTAGGAGGAGGAGCGCTGACCTGATCCTGTCCTGCTCCCAGGACAAAGAGGCAGCAGCGTGACTAAAAGTGTTAAAGGAGAAAACGGCTTTGCGGTTCAATCTGGAGTCATCAAAGAGGAACCTTCTGGGTTTATTCCCACCATGACGCCGACGAGGAAGAGGAGGCAGATCTTGGGATGAAGCATTAAAAAGCTCCAGCAAATAAAAGGATGACGAGTTTTGACCCGATCTTCTTCCTGTGTGTTTGTCTTCTAGTCCAGCCCGTCAGAGGAGCAGGAACCGGGACAAACGGGAAAATGAGAAAGCCTGAGCATATTGGACCGCGGTGCCAGTCGACCGTCTGCGAGAAGTCCGCTAAGCTCCAGTGCAGCTACTTCAGAGACGAGGACAGAGAGAGGATCTTCAGGAACTTCTGGGAAGTGCTGAACTCGGACCAGAGGATTCAGGTGGTACGCAGCCTGGTGGACGTGGTCCCGGTCCAGAGGAGACAGGGGGCCCTGTCCGGCAGGCGGGACTTCACTTTTCTTTTCAACCTGAGACATGGCGAGCAGAGGCGGAGGGTGTGTAAGGTTCTGTTCCTGTCCACGCTGGGAGTCAACGAGTGGTTCATCCTGAAGTGGGTCCAAGGAAAAACCAGAGGCAAAGTAAAGCCGGATCACGACTCGGAGAAGGTGGAGCAGGTGTGCAACCTCACAGGAGACAAGGATGGAGACGATTCCGACTTCTCCAACTGAGCCTTCAGCCAGATGCACCGATCCGGGTTTCCAGGGCCGATAGCGGCCTCCAGCTTCAGAACTGCTGTGTCCCACCGATCCGGGTTTTACCTTAACAGGATGTTTTTTCCAAACTTGAGCTTAAAAATGATAATTCTGTAAGTAAAAACTTCCACTTGGGCGGTGTGTTGTTGTTGGTGGGAATTGGTGAGATCACGGACCTGGAAACAGGAAACAGGACCAGTTCTTTAGGTTCTACTGGGCTAGTTTGTGTTGATGATCAGAGGAAACTCCGACGGGCGGATCGGCCCACTCAGCAGTAAGAAAACTGGCCGATTTTGACCAGACTGGTTTCTTTGGTGCTTTTCCACTGGAGACGGGTCACTCTGACTGAACCCGGTACCTCGGCCCAGAAGTCGTTATCTCCATGGAAACGCTCCACAGGACGTAAACCAGCCCAGAAACCCAGTTTAACGGCTGCTCGCCTAGCTAAGTCAGGAAGCAGGTGGATGGTGGGAAAAGACTGTCTAGTGGGACCGACGTGAGCGGGTTCTGCTCCTGAAAGGTTGTTTTTTGTATTTTAAATAAAAAGTTCTGAAGCACGGAGGTCCGTTTCATCGTTTGTCTCCTCAGTCTGGAAGTGTTCTGGTTTCCTCCCAGTGGGATGTGCCTAGAAAACCTCCAGAAGGGTTCCAGGTACATCCCACTGATGGGAATCCATTCATCTGGAATGTTTACATGTGTAATTAAACCTAAAACAGGAAGTGATGTCATCAGATCCGAGCTGGTAACCTTCAACCAGCAGGGGGCGGCAGAGAGCCGGGTCCGGAGGTGTTCTCCACCTGGAAACCAGTCCCGGATGTTCCCTCGTCTCCCTGTTCCTGTTCCCTGGAACGTGACTTTGGGAATGACTCGGGACCGTTTACAGGTGAGAATCACAAACATCAACTCAAACAGGATCTCGGTGCAAAAATTCCTTCTGTTGGGATTTTGTGGGATAATTGGATCTGATTGTAAAACTGACTAATTTGTGCAGCAGAAGTTAAATAAGGAGTAAATCCTCGGAGGTGTGGCTTACTCCGAGCGCCTCCTTCTGGATCTGCTGGAGGATCCCGCCTTCCTGCTGTCAGGACGGGAAACAACATTCCCACTCAGGCTGAGGAGGGAGAACCAGACTGGAGCGTGTTCCTGTGGGTGAGCTGTTTTCCTGTTTTATGTTCCAGAGGTGATCCCGTGTTTCCTTCTGGAGTTTCTGTAGGAGTGAGTCTGGATCGTTCCGTTTATGTTCCTGTTGGGTCGGAGTGTGACTTTACTTCTCCTTCAGGATCGTTTTCCTGCTCCTGTCCGGTTCTGGGATGAAGTTCTCCTGCTGCTTCGCTCCTTTTGTGGTTTCATGTTAAAACGCTGACAGAAAATCCTTCATTTGAGTCTTTTCTCCTGTTGATCTTCATCCTAACCGGATCACGTGGGTTCCCTGAAATGAATGTTGTGGGAATGTTGGTAGCTGAAGTGAATGGTTATGTCAGGAATATCCTGGGACTTTATCCTGATGCTTAGGTGTGTTTTAGGGTTTAGGAGGACCGTTTTCAGCAGCCTAGCACATTTAGGACACATCACCGGTGAAGTGAATCTGATGGTCTCAGACACAAACGCGTCCCCCGGATCGGTCCAGATGTGGTTTGGAATATTAGAGTTAATTAAAAATGTTTTATTGATAAGTGATTGATGAAGAGTCATCGTTTTTATTCCTCTGGTCCTTCATGTGGCGGCTTTGGTGGTTTCTCCAGACCAGATCTGAGCGGCTCTTCTGATGAAAACGGTTTCAACAACAAAATATTTATTATTACAACAATCTCAGATCACAACCCGCTTAATTACTGACTGGAGCTCAGATACCAGATTTTATTTATAGTCCATGAACGCACCCTTACCCAGCAGCAGCTAAGCGCTAACGTAAGCTAGCAAACAGGCGGTTTCGGTCTTTAGTCTTTGAACGACTCACCATCGAGAGACGGTTTACTTCCAGGATCTAATTATAGGAAATCTGTTGGTTAGAATTTGGTTTGTTTGAGAAAATCAGCATCGACCCTCAGAACCAGAACCACAAATCGTTATCGACCCTCAGAACCAGAACCACAAATCGTTATCGACCCTCAGAACCAGAACCACAAATTGGTATCGACCCTCAGAACCAGAACCGGTGCATCTCTAATCTAAACAGAGAACAGCTGTTTTTCACCTCCTTTAACTAACGTGGACCCAAAGTCCCGGCTCATCTGGACCTGACCCGTTAAGATGAGTTCAGGTTCCCTCAGAAATCCGAACCAGAGTCCTGAAAAGGAAAGAATTCCGTGTTTTCCATGTCTTGACAGATTTGGACAGTTTTCCTGTTTACATTTCCTAAAGAGTAAAACTAAAATCAGAGCAAACGAGGATTTCAGTGAATGTGGTCAGATTTCTGTTTTAGAGCCGAGTGGCTCATGACACCTGCAGAGACACGAGTTCCAGACCTTAAACGCACCCCAGCCTGGAGCATCCTCCTGGTTTCCATGGTTACGTCTTACGAAGGTTTCTGCTGACAGACCAGAAAGCGTTTTTCAGGAATGTAAACAAACCCGGAGCGTGTTTGTTTAGGCGTTTCCTCGCCTGCTGGGTTTGTGGCTGTTTGGGTTGTAAAGCGAGCCGCCCAGGTGGCACCCGCCCCGACAGGTCCAACACTGCTCGCCTGTGTCCGTCAGAACCACAAAGACCCGTGTTGTGAGCCATTAGGAATGAAAACCCACACGCGCGTTTAACACACGTTTTAGTCCAAAATAAATAAATGTTCTGGAGGAACCTGGAACTGGAACCTGGTGTGTTTCAGGTCGGGTTCTGCTGTCAGAACCAGAACCATGTTTATCTCAGAAATAACAAACTTTCATCAAATGTGAATTCAAAAGATTCTGATCAATACCCACAATGCGTCAGTGATCATTGCGACATCAGGAGGTCAGAGGTCACCTGTTCCCAGCAGGTGGGTTCTGCTGGGAACAGGTCTGGGGTCAGATTTCACAACAGATGTTAAATCTGGACACAAACATCTGGTTTTATAATCGTTAATCAGTTCAGTTCAGTGAGTTAAGAGTTACAGCCAGTCGTTAATGAGCGCCGAGTCGAACCTGCTCGGTTTTCTCTGATCGGTCGTTAACGAGCGCCGAGTTGGACCTGCTCGGTTTTCTCTGATCGGTCGTTAACGAGCGCCGAGTCGAACCTGCTCGGTTTTCTCTGATCGGTCGTTAACGAGCGCCGAGTCGGACCTGCTCGGTTTTCTCTGATCGGTCGTTAACGAGCGCCGAGTCGAACCTGCTCGGTTTTCTCTGATCGGTCGTTAACGAGCGCCGAGTCGGACCTGTTCGGTTTTCTCTGATCGGTCGTTAACGAGCGCCGAGTCGAACCTGCTCGGTTTTCGGTTGTTAACGAGGATAAAAAAAATAAACCTTTGAATTATTTTTAACAAAACTTCAAAATTCACAAAAATCTGTTTAAAACATCTGATGATGTGTTTTGTTTATGAAACAGATAAAAGATTCTGTCATTTTCACCAAACGAGCATCTGAATTAAAGAGTAGTCTCACACACACACACACACACACACACACACAGCTCTCATTACTCAGAGGAAACTAGCGGTTCAACTCATAATGAGGTTTTTTTCTCTGCCCAGAGTTATAATTTTAGGAGTCTTCTGTCTGCAGAGGCGTGTGTGTGTGTGTGTGTGTGTGTGTGTGTGTGCGTGTGTGTGTGTGTGTGTGTGTGTGTAATGACAGGATGTCTATGTAATACAACTTGTAACTAAAGTTCTTCTCTGTCTGGATTTCTTTGATCTTTTCCTGAAACGATGACTCAGCAGATTTTGTTTGATTTCTGAGGTGAAAAAAACGGTGAATCATGATTTTAGGTTTCTGACGTGATTCTGTTCCAACAAGTAACTAAAGTAACTCGTGCTCATTCAGCTAAAACCAACCTAAAACACACATGAACACACACACACACACTCACAAACACACACACACACATCCTCGTACTTATCTCTTAGTGAGGACCATCCATTGACTTCCATTCATTTTTATGACTGGCAGCGTTGACTCGGTGTGGCTTGAGTGGGATTTCATTTTTGCTCCTAACCCTAAATCCTAACCCTAAATCCTAACCCTAACCCTAAATCCTAACCCTAAATCCTAACCCTACCCCTAAATCCTACCCCTAAATCCTAACCCTAAATCCTAACCCTAACCCTAAATCCTAACCCTAACCCTAAATCCTAACCCTAAATCCTAACCCTAAATCCTAACCCTAACCCTAAATCCTAACCCTAACCCTAAATCCTAACCCTAGCCTTAACTAAAACTTCATTCACACCAGACCTCTAAACCCAACTGGTAAGCTTTTTAGAACAGTGGGGACCAGAAAAATGTCCTCACTCTGTTGGTTAAAAACTTGTTTTGGTCCTCAGTATGTAATAAGTTCAAGAACACACACACATGAACATCACGCATACACGCGCACACACACTCTCATAAACACACACACTCAAGGCTGATCTCAGAACAGTTTCCAGACAAAAATCCGACAGCCAATCAGGATCCTTGTTTCCCTTTAACAGCTGCTTCTAATTATTCACATAATTCTCTCTCTCTCTCTCTCTCTCTCTCTCTCTCTCTCTCTCTCTCTCTCTCTCTCCCCCACATCATAATAAACCGCCTCACTCGCCCGCCCCGTCACGCAGCCCAACATGTCATCGTGTGTGTGGATGCACATGCGTGTGCACGTGTAAGGGAACAGGCGTTCAGTGTTCAGATTAAACGTTTTCCTCTTCCTGACTTCAGATTATTTTAGGAGCGCCTGAATCCTGTCCGGGTTCAAAGGTCGTCTCTGCTCTGGGACTTCTGGAAGATTCCTCAGACTCCTACTAAAGAGGATTTGCAGACACTGGAAAACGTGTATCCAGTGATCCGGTTTTCCATATCCTGACACATCTTTCCATCCCTCGCTGCAGCTCCGAGTCTTCCCAGTAATCTCTCCTGATTAGTTCTGGTTCTGCTGCGGTTTGGTGTCGTCAGGCGGCTCTGTTCTCAGGGGTGTTCTGTTGGGTCCAGCGGTTCTAGGCTACAATATCAGAACGGATCAGGCTAATTCCTGGATTCACTTTGAGGAAAATTTCAAGCTGACTCCAGGCAGGAAAACTTAGTGAACCCATTTAGGGAATTTTTTGATTTTTTTCCCCTATTTTCTGATAAAACCACAACCAGACCAGGTCAACCTGATCCAAGATGGCCGCCACAGCAGATTAACGTTCACATCCAACGTCAGAACTGACGACACGTAACGTTAATCAGGATTTTACCAAAACAACTTTGATTCCATCATTTCCCAACATCAGGTCATTGTAGTTTGAAGCTGTGGATGAAGAACGTTGGTGATTCCTCTTCCTGATGATTCCTGAATCAGCTCCAGGTTTAACAGGAACTTTTAATGACCGATTCGTTTAAATCCTCCAGGGAAAAGTCAGAAAAGTTTTAGTCTGCTGGGAAAGTGTCCTTGTTGTTCAGTTTGTTTTCTAGTTTTCCTGCTTGTTGTGTAACCAGCAGAATTCCTGGTTCCTGTGGTTTCTGCTGGAAAATTACAGATGAACTCTAAATTTAACGGGTTTGTTTTCATGCAGAAGCTCGGATTCACCAGAATTCCAGATCTAAAAGTTGTTGGTTTTATCTGGCTGGACAGATCGGGTTCCTGTTTGGTGTTGGGATAAATCCGTCCTGGTGGTTAGTGGTATCCAGCCGAGCTGAACCAGACAGCACCAGGAGTTCCTGGGTCAGAACTCCAACAGGACAACGGGTCAGGGTTGGTGGTTTACTTCCCAGGAGGTTGAATCATCAGGAATCTGGAATCTCGTCAGCAGGGATTGGAGTGTTTTTTTATTTTCCTGCGGTGTCGTCAGGTCGGGTTGGGCCGGGTCGCTGACAGCAGAACAGGAAGTGTGTGACGGGATGTTGGACCTCTCAGGTGTTTGATGTGAAATGGTATCAGAGGAACTCGTTGGTCTGTCGCTGACGTCTCGTTTCCCAGCAGAGGGAATTTCCTGCTGCAGCCAGATGTTCTCCTGCAGGAAGTCGCTGCTGTTAAAAATAAAAGCTGCTGTTGTGTTTCAGGATTCCCAGGAACGCTGGAAGCTGCAGACGGGTTCTGGTGCTTCTGCTGCTGAATGTAACCGATAACGGGAATGCTATCCGGGTCATTTTAACAGAGACGAGGGATAAACTCATGAAAACTGGGAAAAGTTTAAGTTTATCATTAAAGCACAAGTTAGTGAGTCTGAGTCAGAACTCCGATTCTGGACTGGGCACACCGGTCTGGGTCTGGGTCGGTACAGTTGTGTTTGGGTCAGATCCGGTCCGGTCCAGCTGTTCGCTCCCATCAGCATCATTTCCTTTGATTCTGCTCACAAACGTCGGTCTTTTGTCTCCGGTTTGTTTTTCACCTCAGCAGGTTTAACATTCCTCTGAGGTTCTGAACCGCCAAACCGGGCTGGGCCGACCCACGAGGGCCAACACCTACCTGCCCAGGAACAAACGGGTCTTTCTCTACCCTCGGGTCCTAATTAGACCAAAACCAGAACTCTTTAATCACGTTTCAGAACAAGGAGAACTTTGTGGACCTGATCGCCCAGGAAACCACAGAACCAGAGTGGGCGGGGCTAAACCCAAACAGCCTGACATCTAGAGAAAGTTTATCAGTTTGGGTTTTCCTTCCTGTCAGATCTGATAAAGTCTGACGTACCGGCTTCAGTGGAACAATGGACCGGACCAGCCTGGGTGTGGACCGGACCGGACCAGCCTGGGTGTGGACCGGACCGGACCAGTCTGGGTGTGTGCTGGACCGGACCAGCCTGGATGTGTGCTGAACCAGGTGGAGTGTGGAGTGGACCAGCAGTGGCCCAATCCCAATACCCGCACTTGCACCCTTGCGCCCTTCAATTGCGCGTTCCCGGCCAGGGGTGCGAGTACGTAGGGTGTCCCAATTCTCAAGTGCGGAAGTTGACCACGCCCCTTTTGCACCCTTAATCCGCACTTCACCCAAGCCTGCAGCGATGCGGACTTGGGTGAAGGGTATTACCCACAATCCATTGCTACGTGGGAATTTTGAGAAGGAGGTGGAGCAATGGGTCAAGTGCCTTTTCTGAAAACATGTATTTTCAGGTGATAGAAGTTCATTTTAGGACGGTTAATGATATTTATACATGCTCTGAATGTTTATAAATGGGGACAGCAATTAATTTAAATTTAATCAAATAAGTGTTTGTTTGTTTGAAAGCTGTTAATAAAGATTTTTTAAAAAGCACAAACAGCGACCGGCATCCCAGCATGCGTCACGATCGATGACGTAATGCTCAGTGTCCCAATTCGGCAATTATTTGCACACTTGTGTACTACGCACTCGAAGCCTTACTGCGCACTTCCTCTAAGCGCACTTCACAGAAGGGTGTAGGGCGCAGTGCGAGGATTGAAATAGGGCCAGTCATTCGGTCCAGCCCTGACCTTTTAAATGCCCCACCCACTGACCTAACTTAGAGCCCGCCCACTCACCTGTCTGGCAGCCCCGCCCACTCACCTGCACCAAACAAGGTGTTTTAACTGAATTCCAGCTAAACGATGAACACCTGAGTGTCCTGCAGGTGAAAACCACAGAAAATGATGAAGCTTCATCTTCGGCTGAACTTTTCTCCTCGATCAGATTTAATTCCTCCAGACGACTAGTTAGTTGTTAACGAGTCGTTAACTCGTTATCTGGTTAACCAGGTGGAAGAAAACTGTTCGGCTGAAAACCAAGGGTGCTAGAGCTTTTTCTGTAGTCGCCCCTACCCTGTGGAACAGCCTGCCCCTGGATGTAAAGATGGCTGATACGCTGGCCTCTTTTAAAGTACGTCTGAAAACACATTTGTATGCACTGGCATTTTAGATGTAATTAAGCGACTGCAGGTTTCCCTTTGTCTGTTTTTATCTTTTTATCTGTGATATCATTTTTATCTGTTTTTATTTTTTAACTTTGCTACATAATTTTTTTTTCTTATTTGCCTTTGGTCTTAATATTTAAGGCTCTGTTGGCTTTTAAATTGATTTTTATTCGTTTTTATTTCTATTATTGTTGTGCAGCACTTTGGGGCAACGATGTTGCCATTTAAAGGTGCTATATAAATAAAGTTTGACTTGACTTGACTTGACTAATTCTGGACCGTTGGGATGAATCGGTGCATCGTTACTGCTGAGGGACGTTTGTTTTGAGGATTTCCTCCTGAAGAGCTGTGATCAGACCCAGGTGCATTGTGGGTATTTAACAGTCATTTTCACTCTGATCAGACATGTTGGTGGATTTCTGTGAAGAAGTTTTGTTAAAATTTCTCCGTCTCTAGAGAAGCAGCTCATGTCTCGGGGGGGGGGGGGGG
>SSNS01000149.1:84884-90896 GCA_006937985.1 Aphyosemion australe | reverse complement strand
GCTCCTCCTGCTCGCTCCGCCGAGTCTCTAAAGAACAAAAGAACCAAAGTGTGGATTCTGGAGGCGCTGCTCAGGTTCTGCTTCTGTCGGTCCGGTCGATGTTCGCTGTGGTGACAAACGTCTCGCTGCAACTCATCTAGACGGATCTGAGGGCCCACGGGTCCCATGGTGTCCCCATAATCTGATCTGGGAGCTGCTGGAGACACAGATTCACTTTTATCAGGATAAAGAGATAAAGAAAAGCTCTTGGGTCCACATGACCCCAATTTATCCTTCAAACCTTTTTATAAAGACCTGAAGCTTTAAGTTCAGTAGGTCTTTGCTGTAGATGGACACGTGTCCTCCACCCATGTCTCTGAACACTGGACCTGTCTGTCTGCAGCCTGCTGTCTGTCTGCAGCCTGCTGTCTGTCTGCAGCCTGCTGTCTGTCTGCAGCCTGCTGTCTGTCTGCAGCCTGCTGTCTGTCTGCAGCCTGCTGTCTGTCTGCAGCCTGTCTCCATGTGTCAGAATGACCATCAGTCTGATAAACTTTAATCTGACAGGATTTCTGCCGAAACTCAACATAAACGTTTAGTTTAATTTTATAAAAGAAAAATTGTTTTAATCAAAAATTTCATCTTTGTCTAATTTAGTTCATTTTAATCTGTAGATGAAATAATTGGATTACTAATCAGATTAGAATAGAATAGACTTTATTGATCCCACAGTGGGGAAGTTCACTCAAGAGGATAATCAGAAGAAAAATAAAATTACAGATTTAAATAATAATCCCAGACTAGAAAACTTCTTCTTGTTCAGGTGTGTGGTTTGAGTCCCGAAAGGCGGAGCCTAAAATCAGTTTAGTGGTGACCTGAAGATGACCCCGAGCTGGTTAACGTAAACTAGATCTGATCTGAGGTCAGATCTGATTAGAGTCCACCAGGGACCTCCACACCAAGATGCTCCTCATCCAATCAAAGGCCGATTAGAGTCCATCGGTGAGGCTGAGTGGTGTGTGTGTGTGAGGGGGGGGGGTCTCTGAACCAAAACCTGACAAACCCACCATGTTGGTGGTTACAGGTGATGTTCGTGTGTTCTCCAGGATGTTCCTCAGCGTTCTGCCTGAAGCAGCTGGTTCAAATACGGAGAACAAATTTCACACACACCAGTGTTTGTGAGACAGTTAGTGGGTCTTTAACTTTATGAAGGTTCGCGGTGTCTCCTCCCAGAAAAATTCTGTCACTGGAGCTCCACAGGGACGTGTCCTCAGTCCTGTCCTGTTCACTCACTGGATTGTTCTGAAAGATCAGCTGGAGACCAGATTGGGAAGTTCTCAGATGTCACTGATGTTGTTCTACACAGAGCAGTTAAAGCTTTGGTTTTACCTTTTTAGCTGGCGGTTTTGGTTCCTGTCTGTCGCCTTCATCAGAGCGTCTCAGGTGTTGCTGATGACTCTTCTGTCTGTGGCCAGTAGAGGGCGACACCTAGACACACCTCCTTCTTTGGAGGGAAGGTAGTGACTTGGACCACACCAAACCCAACACTCCCCCTGGGTCTTCAGGGGCTCCACCCGACCTCCCCAGTCCAGGACAAGGATCCCAGTCAACCCAACAGGAACCCCCCCCCCCCCCACACACACACACACACACTCACACACACGCCTACACCTCCCCTCGCTCACTTCCTCCCCCGTCTAGGCACACCTCCCCGATGAGGAGGAAGTTTCTGCTGACTGCAGCTCCTTCTCCGGACTCCCTCTGTGTTTGATTCCTGCAGGAACCAGAACCTTGTTTTGGATCAGAACATTTTCCTCCAGAAGAATCGGATCGGCTCAGAGAACAGGTGGCATTCCTCCTTCAGAACCGCAGGACCTCAGGCTGCATTAATGACATCAGAAGGATCGCTTCAATATGCTGCGGGGGGGTCATTGTGTAGGAAGAATGGGGGGTGCCCCCGGCAGGGCGGCCCGGGAGCCGGCAGATGGTCGATGGGACAAGGAGACAAAAGTCCTCCAGGGTGGGGGTGGGGGTAAACTCCAACAGTAGAACCAACAGAACCCTGATGAACCCTAACCCGGGTCATCTCACCTGGAGGCTCACTGATCAGCCTCTGTTCAGAGAAATGGAGTTAGGACTGATGAGCTAACGGCTAGGCCAGGTCCAGCAGCTCCGTCGATCTCACCTCAGATTGTTATTTATATTCTGGTCCGGTTCTGTTGGACCACTTATGGCGTGTTTACAGGAAGAACAAATCAAACCGTGACCTTCTTCCTCACCACATGTCCTCCTCATCGGAACGGGAACAAAGTGGAAAAGTTTTAATAGAAGTCAGAATTTTCTTTTGGTCCACAAATGCGTCGGACAGTTATAAGATCTCCAACATTTTTCCGGTCTGTGAACTCACCACGGCTAACAGCTGATTAGCTCCTTCACGTTCCAGAACTTCAGGAACCACGGAAACGTTCTCTGACCTGCAGCTTTGGTCTGAAATAACTTTTCTTCTTCTGCTTATTAAAACTCGTCTCTGCGAGTCGGAGCGTTCCAGCTGTCGAGGTTTGAGTGGGAGAGGTCAAAGGTCAGGGATGTGTTTGAGGGTCAGCGGCGCATTGTGTTGCTGCTCCTTCCTCCTCGGGGACAGGATGGGCGTCGCCCCTCTCCAGCGGGTTGTTAGAGCCTGAACCTGGAGCTCTCTGTGACCTCTGACCTTTCTGCAGCTCATCAGGAAACTGAGTTTTTATCTTTGCTGAAGACGATGAAGACGAGGAGGCAGCAGACCTGAGAGGAAACGTTTCTTCTGTTTCTCTGAAACTTTTAAATCACATCCAGGTTCTAATGAAACCGACTCGGAGTTTAAACCGGGAACGTTCTGACTGACGGGGAAGGCTCCGATCAGACATTCCAGTTTTGTGTTGAGACATTTAGATCCAGGAAGGTCAAAGGTCATCAGCTGATCAGTTGGACATTTGTCTCCATCCACAGTGAAACGGTGACCAGGACTTTAATCCCTACGATGGTTCCATGACAGCGGTGTGTCTGCTAGCTAAACGAGCTGAAACTCAGCCTACAGCCCAATTAAAGATGGCCGCCACAGCTAATGGACTTTTTACATTTATTTTAAATTCTTACATATATATCAGCGATCTGATGTTTGTTTTTAAATCAACATTTACTCTTTTAAAGATCAAGAACTCAAGCATCTGGTAACATCTGGTGACGGTGGTGAGAAAGAGCCGTTTTGTTTTCTCAGCGCTGCTGAAAATCCGTCTGGATTCAGGATTAGTCCGTTTTTATCCGTGTTTATTCTTATTCCGTCAGTGAACACGCGAGCCGACAGGTTGGAGATGCTGATTTTCTCGGCTGATCCGTGTGACGGCAGAGCCGGAGCAGGAGAAAACGTCTCAGCATTCCTGAAAACCAAAATAAACACCAGAGGTCTGGTTAGAGAGCAGGAACGTCATGGAAGGAGGCGGGAGGGGGACAAAAGGAAAGTCTGTGTGCTGAAACTCGCTAAGCTCCGCCCTCCCTCTGTCCTCCCCCAACAGATGAGCGGGGCCGAGCGAGCGACACACACAGAGAGAGAGAGAGAGCAGCTGGAGGCTGAAGAGGAGGCAGCAGGACGAAGAATGAAGGAGCTGCTGAAGATCTGAGGAGCAGAAACCGGTAAAAGTTTTTATTTATCTGGTTTGTTGGTTAAACCTTTTAATCTGGGATCAGGTTCAGATTAGCTCAGATTTACTTCTGTTATTTAGAGATTAGAGCCGGTGGGATTAACCCGGACCGGATCAACCTTTAGGAAATAAAACTGAAGTAAAAAAACCATCAAACATCCCAACCCTAAATAAACACAAGAATTTAGTTTAAAATGAAAATATCAGACAAATGAGTTTTAGATGTTTTAATCTCATCCTGGAGTTTTCTACGTTTATCCTTAAACGTCTGTAGGAACGAGAGCCGATCCGGTTGTAGACGGACGGAAACCGGCGGTTTTCCAGTTCAGATTCTGTTCCTGCAGCTGGAATCTGGGTCCTGGTTCGGTTCTGGCCTCCATGTTTAGGAACAACCAGCTGGTTTGGAGCCTTCAGCTCCTGATCCGAAGGTTCTGGTGGAGGTCCGATCCGTGAGAAACGTCCTGCTCGGCTGTTTGAGACGGAGGTGTTGGACTTTCAGAGCCTCAGGTGTTTTATTGGTGCAGGAGTCGGTCGGACAGGCAGATCCAGCACCAAACCAGAGCCTCACTGGGACCAGACTGGGAATTCACAATCAGACTGAATTAATTAGTAAATAAAGCTGGATTAGATTAGATTAGATTAGATTAGATTAGAATAAAGTTTAAACTGCAAACAAATTAAAACAATTACAAATTTAGTTTTTCACTTCAGTCACAAAGTTGGTCTGTTCCCACTCGTGTCTCCCTCTCCTCCCAAAGTCTCGCGTTCCGACTCAGGATCTAAACGCCTCTCAGACCACCTTTAGTTTAGAATTTTCCGGGACAGGAGGACGCGTCCCTGAGACCCGGAGAGGACATGAGAGAACATTTAGAACCTTCTGGGTTGAGGTTTTAGTTTGGATTGTTGATGATGTAACGGATACCCGTGTCTCAGGGGCTCTGACCGTCTCATGTTGATGATGTCATCCTGCAGGTTGCCATGGGAAATGCAGACAGTCACAGCAGCTTCGCCTCCCCGGTCAAACCCTCCTTCAGGTTCTCCTCCAAGAGGGAGGAGGTCCCGTCAGCCCGGACCTGGTGGAGGAGCAGCACCAGGAGTCGGGGGCGGAGCTACCCGAGCCAGAACGCCTCCTGGCGTTATGAGGCCAAACCGGCCCGAGGAGGCGCTGTCTCTCCTCAGATGGACCGGGTGCAGGTCGGGTCCAGGAGGAGCGATGGGGACCGGGTGGAGAACGGCGGCAGCCCCAAGGTGCTGCTCAGCAAAGATGGCAGCATGAGGGTGGAGTTCACCAAATCCAGGATGGTCCCAGTGGAGCCGACGCCCCCACCCGGCACCGGTACCGGTCCAGAAACGTCCCTCCGCACCAGCAAAGGTAGCTCGCTGAGCTCTGATGGCTCCTGGTACGACTCGCCCTGGGGCACCGGCGGTGAACTAACCGAGGGTGGGCGGAGCCTCGACAACAGCAGCGGCTACAACACCTTCTCCTCTGCTCAGGTGGAGGACATGTCACCTGGGTTTGGCTCCGCCCTCCTGTTTCCTGTTACAGAGACCGTCACGGGATACAACAGCTGCTGCTCCGGACGCACGGAGGACAGCGGCATCGGAGACTCCGTGATCCTGCAGCCGGACCTCCGAGACCTCGGTCCAGTGTTGGAGTCAGGATTAGGCAGCAGACAGAACACGCTGCCTGCTTTTCCCGCCAAATCCAGTTCCTTCCCGGTCACATCGGACGTGTTCTCAGCAGCATTAGACACCTGCTTCCAGGAGCAGTCAGTGACCGCCGCCTCCTCCTCTTCATCGGCACTAACTGACATCATCCAGGAGGAGGCGGAGCCATTCCAACATGTGGAACGATTTTCTGCCTCCACGCTGCCCTGCCACAGACCCGAGCCTATGAGCTCCGCCTCCTCCGGGAATAACCGGAAAGACTTCCTGAAGAGTCGCATCCAACGTCTGAGCGACTGGACGGGAAGTCTGAGCCGGAAAAGGAGACGGATTCAGGTAGGAAGAGGTGATGGAGGTTCTTCATCCTGGACCTCCATCTCCTAAAATCCTTAAAAGCTGTTTTCCTGATGAAGGAAACAGGAAGTTCCCTTCACTCCTCATCCGTTCTGTCTGGTTTCTCTGCAGGAGTCTTCTGACGTCTTCATCAACGGGCTGAGCGGCAGCGTGTCCTGGTCCTCCAACCCTCTCCACCACCAGAACCAGGCTCCTCCAGCCCACTGCAGCACCTCCAGGAGCCTGAACCAGAACCAGAACCAGAGCAGCGACGCTCAGAGGCAGAACATCTACAGGAACTTCATGCAGGAGCTGGAGAGGGGCTGCAGCAGCGTGGCGGACCAGACCGACCCGTCAGAGGGGGAGG
>SSNS01000149.1:42384-67384 GCA_006937985.1 Aphyosemion australe | reverse complement strand
TGACAGGTGTGCTGTACTTGCACACAGCTCTGCCTGCGCCTCCTTACTTCCTGCACTTCCTGTTCCGCCCTCTAGAGGCGCTGAAGGCGATGGAGAAAGTGGCGAGTCACATCAACGAGATGCAGAAGATCTACGAGGACTACGGATGTGTGTTTGATCAGCTGGTGGCAGAGCAGAGTGGAGCTGACAAACAGGTAAACACACACACACACATGGGGGAGGGTCACCTGAGGGCTCTAACTCACCTGCCTTCCCCCAGGTAACAGAGATCTCCATGGGTGAGTTTCTGGTCCACTCCTCGGTGGTTTGGCTGAACCCGCTGCCGTCTGTCAGACACCTGAGGAAGGAGCCCCCCCTGACCCTGCTGGGTGGGTCTGGACTCACCTCACCTGTAAAATAGTTCAAGTCCTTTTAGAGAAGTTTGGGTCAAATAACCGCTGCTGTTTCCTCAGTGTTCAAACGGGCCGTCGTCCTGCTTCACCGACACAACAAAGTCAAGAAGAGGCTGGTGAGTCTACGGAAGCCTGTTGGTGCCAAGAGACAGAAAAAGTTATTATTCTGCTTTTGCAGCGGTCCATTTATTTCAGACAAACTTGTTATTTAAAGGAGAAAGCAACATTTTTGTTTGTTTTTTAGGAAAAAGGTGGAAAAAATGTGTTTATTTACACTGAATATAAATAATCTAAATAAAACGGATTCATCAGTTGGATGAAGAGAAGTCAAATCATCTGCTGTGGTTTCATGACACAAACCTGATGATATGAAAGTGAAATCATTTGTGGAGCTTTTACAAACAGCTGACTCGTGTTTATGTAACAGGCGAACTCCCGATCAGCTGATCTGGACCCCTTCAGGTTCCGCTGGTTAATCCCAGCTTCAGCGCTTCAGATCAGACCCACCAGCTCCATGGGTTAGTGTGTGTGTGTGTGTGTGTGTGTGTCTCTAGGCTGTGAGGACCCGTGTGTGTGGGAACTCGTCCACAGCAGGTCGGAGGTGGAGGGTCGACCTGCGACGGTGTTCCAGCTGAGCAGCAGGTACCGTCCTGTGGGACCTGGGCTGGTCTGGATGATTTTGTTTTTTTTTTTCTGGTGGGGATAAACAGAACAGGATCAGAACCGTTGACCCGGTTTCGTCTCTGCTGTTTGTGTTTCAGCTGTTTGGAGACGAAGGCCGCCGTGCTCCGGGTTCTGAACTCTCTCCTCAGAGACCGAGCCCCCGGGGGCTCCCTGAGGAGGTCCAAAGTGTCAAAGACAGAGAGGAGCAGCACCTGGAGGAGGAGGCAGCATCGCGCCCACACAGACCTCCAGAAGACGCCTCCTGATCAGGTGGAGGAGAACGGCAGAACCAACGGCGTCCTGGAAGAAACCTGCTCAGAGCCTCTGCTGCCCAGCCACGCCTCCTCCAGCGGAGCCGCCTCAGGGAGGAGGACCAGACTCTGCTCCCTGACCAGTGACCTGGAGGCCCAGCTGCAGAGATTAAACTTCACAGAGGCTCCGCCCCACGTGGAGGTGGAGAAGCGGAGCTGGAGTCTGCGGAGGACTCCTGTAGGAGAAGCTGTGGACTTGAGCAGCTTTCTGGAAAAAGACTTCAGCGTCCAGAGCATGACCTCCATCATCAACGAGGACTTCTTCTACGACCCGGTTCTGGGGATCCAGACACCTGATCAGGCTAACGCGCTAACATGCTAACGGAGTCAGACCTTCTGATGATGCTGAACACCCCCCTTCTTCCCAGTCTGATTGGCTGGGATCAGCACCGATCACATCAGCTGATGGATTTTCCTCATCGTGTTCCTTCATGACGACGAATAAAACTAAAATAAAAAACAGGTCAAACTTTGACTCAAACTGACAAAAACAATCAGAAACTAAAATAAAGCAGCTTTTAAAAAGCGTTAATATTTAAAAACAAGTTTAATTTACGGGTTAATAAAAGAAAAAAGGTTTTCTGTTGATGTTAAAAATATTAAAACTTCTTCTGACCAGTTTCTGATTAAACTAAAAGGATTAAAACTAATTATTATTAAATTATAAATTTTAAAACCCTTTTCCCTGAAACACTTTAGTCTAAAAAATATAATCTCCAGAATAATTTATTCAAGCTCGACATGTTTTTATGAAATTAAACTTTCTCTCTGACCGTATTTATATTTCTGACTCTTTGGCCCAAAACCTGCAAACGTTTAATAAAAACCATAAATCAGGACGTCAGAAACGTTTTTACCAACTGGGATTATTTGTTTTTTAATCTGGATGAAGATCATTTACCAGAACAGATCCAGACCTCCTGATGGAACCAGATGAACTTTTCCTCCTGCTGATCCTCTGAATCCTTTTTTATTGTTGTAAATATTTTCTTGTGTTCAGGTTTATTTTTTCTGTTGATCAGATTATTTTATTTGACAAAAGCAGATTTCAGAGCTGCTGCATCGAAGCTTTTGTACGTTTTCCACCATCTTTGATTTTATTTATATTTTTTTACTTGAAGCTTTTTAATTTTAACTAAAATATTTAGTTTGTTTTGGAATATTTGGTAATTTATTTTCTCAGACATGGTTGAATGACGACCAGCTCGGTTAAAATATTTAAAGATGTTTCAGCCGAACCTTTAAAGAATTAAATTTTGTTTTTCCAAAGGTGTTTGGATGGATTTTATTTGAAAATGTGACTTACCTGTGCGTTTTTGTTCACCTGTCTAGAAACAGGTGTGGCGCCACCTGGTGTTTAACAACGAAAGGTTTCCTCTGGACGGTTTTGGTTTTTGTTCAGCGTGGAAATACCCGCATTCTGGAAACATCCTGGTATTGATAAAGACATGAAACTTTAAGCAGTGAGGGAAAGGTGTCTCCTCTTTGCTTGTTGCCATGGTAACGGCTGGATGAGGCGACATAAAACCTTCATTTAGCTTTTTTGTCCACCGCTTGCAGCTGCAGAAGAGTGAACGTGTTTCTGATGAGGTGAAAATCACTTAAATATTAGCTTCAGATATTGAAATATTTAGAATCATGTCTGATTCTAAAACATTTAAATGTAAATGAGGTCATTTCAAACTAAATATTCATCAGAAGCACATTGCTGCCACCCTTTTGAATTAAAATCATGTAACATGAAACGTTTAGGAAATTTAGCTGATTTAATATATTTAAGTGTTCCCATGCAGCCCTGTTTTTTTGTAATCATTTATTTTATATATTTTTTTATCTGTTTAAAGTTTTTCTTTTGTTTCTTTGTTTTCATATTTAATTTTTTTTTAGTTTTCAATCATGTTGAGTTTAGATTTTCTTTACTTTCTTTATTCTAAATATTCTCGCTCATCCTCCAGAACCTTGCAGATCTTTTTATCCCCCTGATCTTTGTTGTTTTTCTTGAAACTTCCTTTACTGCTTCTCAGAATTCTGTTTCTCAGCTGGATTTTAAATCATTTTTTAGTGTAAATGTGATGAATCACCTCCCCGTCTCTCATGCTCTCCCGTATTTTCAAACCTAAAACTTGACATGATTCATATCGACTAGACCAGAGTCACTACCTAAGTTAAGGTATTTTTATTTTTTATTGTTTCATAGAAAGGTGTGTTCAACATGAAATGACTATGGGATGTGTAAGCTCCTCCCACTTGGCGCCACTTGATGCTGAGTGAAAAGGGAGGAAATCACAGCATGGAGCTGCTGGTCCAACAAAGAAAAACTGTTTTACTTTAAACTGATGGGATCAAACAAGAGAAGAATCTTTTGGAGCCTCATCAGGAACCATTGTAGCTCCAAGTTAGATGTTATGTAGAATTAGCTGTTAGCTGTGTTCGCTAATAGAACTCTTAACAAACTAAACACCTGTCCAGGTGAGGTGAGTTAATTAACACGTGTGTTCTTGGTTTGGGTCTTGGGACAAAGTTTAATTATTTACCAAGGTTGTTTATAAATGAGCCACATTGCTAGTGATGTTAATGTTAACATGTAGCTGCTAGCTTAATGAAGCTAACATGCCGTAGCAGGTACAGGTAGCTTTGTTAGCTAATTGAAGCTAACAAACAAGGTAGCTTGTGCTACGGGTAGCTTAGTTAGCTAACTAAAGCTAAGACCCGGTAGCATGTGCTACATGTAGCTTTGTTAGCTAATTGAAGCTAACAAACAAGGTAGCTTGTGCTACGGGTAGCTTAGTTAGCTAACTAAAGCTAAGACCCGGTAGCTTGTGCTACGGGTAGCTTAGTTAGCTAACTATACCCGGTAGCATGCGCTACATGTAGCTTAGTTAGCTAACTGAAGCTAATACCCGGTAGCATGTGCTACATGTAGCTTTGTTAGCTAATTGAAGCTAATACCCGGTAGCATGTGCTACATGTAGCTTTGTTAGCTAATTGAAGGTAACACACGCAGTAGCATGTGCTATAGTTAGCACCACTAGCTTCCAACCCCACATCTAAAACATCAGAACCATATTTGGTCCAGTTTAAATCAGCCAGAGTTTAGAAAAGTGAACTGAAGATGAATTCAGAGGAAACATAAATAATCATTGAAACTGATAACAGGAGCTAAAGTCTGATTGGGCCAGAACTGTTTCTGATTGATTCATGTCGAGTTTTAAAGGGTTGAATCATGTTTAGTGACTCTAAATAATCCTGTGGTTCAGATCAGTGATTTTAGATCCAAGCTGTTTGGTTCTGAGCCCAGACTAATCCTGAGACCTGGTTTTAGCCCTGGAAGTGGTTGAGACCCACTTCCTGTTGAGTCAGAACTCATTTGGGTTAAATCTCCTCTGGGAACACTGGGATCGTGTTTATGGTTCCTGTGGGAACTTTAATCTGACTCCTGAGACTCCTAAATGAGCTCCTGTTGTGGTTAAACCTGGTTTCAGAGTGAAACTGGAGCTCAGGTTAGTTCTGGTAACTAACGCTAGATTACAGATTAGACGGGTGAAGAGACGCTACAGAGGAGAATCAGGTGGCTGGTAAATTGATTTTTCTGGAACACAAAAATCTGAAAAAAGTCGTGGAACCAAACATAAAAATCTGATGTCCGTGTGTGTGTGTGTGTGTGTGTGTGTGTGTGTGTGTGAGTGAGATAAGGCTTTTCATTTATATTCCCGTCTGGCTGCTAACTGATGGATGTTTCAGCCTTCGGGGGGTTTTCTTTCTGCCAGCTGCTTTGATTCATCTCCAGACTATTATTACAGCCTCTGAGGGGTCAAAGGTCAAACTGTCGCTTTAATGCGAAGCTAATTTCAGTCGTAATGGATTTAGGGATCAGGATTCCCGGACCGTTACGGAGTCGGTCTCTTTTTGTCTGTAATCTAATCTGAG
Organism: Aphyosemion australe; assembly: GCA_006937985.1. NCBI lineage: Eukaryota > Metazoa > Chordata > Actinopteri > Cyprinodontiformes > Nothobranchiidae > Aphyosemion > Aphyosemion australe. Next base: position 62,091 of record SSNS01000149.1, on the reverse strand, counting down.
AGGAAATCCTTTCAAATTAAAACTCATCTTTACTTCATTATTTCACCTGGAAATTAATCAGATTATTAAAAAACACCTGATAAATAATTCAGCTGCAAAACATGTTCTACTTATTTACATGAGTAAAAAATAAACAAATTTATCAGACAAGACCCAAATAACCCCCCATTAATAACAATAATAATTAAAATAATAACTATTATTGTTATTAATAATAATAATAATAATAATGGCTGTAATAATATTATTTGTTATATATAATTATTTATTGTTCCCAGTCTTTGCTGTAGGCCTAATGTATTCAGTTAGTTTTCTGTTTTAAGAAATTTATTAGGAGCAAATCTTCATTTCTTATATTTTATTTATAAAACTCTGATGTTTAATGAAGAAAAGTAAAAACCTAAATAATCCTGGAAAATCACAGAACAATAAAATAGATTTTAGCATAAATAATTTACGTTGTTTTAATGAACAGCGAAGAAAACCAATTTCATAAAAATCAAATGCAGTTTTAAATATTTTCATCCAGCCATAAAATCTGTAGAAATAATTAAGTTAAAGTAGAAAAAGTAATTTGCGCTAAAAGAACAAAAAATTCCACCAAAAGGAAATAAACTACAGAAAAAACACGTCTAGTCTTAAAAATCACAAAAAATGTTTTAAATAAAATAAGACACTAAAAAACAAACAAATAAAATTATTTTATATTCAAAAATAAATTAAAGGAAATCTGAGAAAAGATCAAATTTAATTTAAATATATTTAAACAACTGAATCAAAAAGAAAATTAAATTTAAACATGAATTTATTTGTATTTAATAGAAAAATAAAACATGAAATAATAAAAAGCTCCTGCTGCACAGGAACAGCAGAAGGTCAAACGAGGACAAACGAAAACGTTTAAATCTGAGTTCGTCCTCCCCGAGCCTTCAGGCGCCGCTCAACCCCCCAGAGATCTGTTCTACCGGAACGCCGCCGCGGCGGCCCGATGTTCTACCGCGGTGTAGGACGAGTGTCTGCACACACACGCACACACGCACACACACACACGCTACCACGGTGTTGGACACGCACACCAGGTTCTTTGTGTTTATTTGATACAATAAAATCAAAACTAGAATAGACTATTATTATTTTTAGCAGCAGGACTTTATTCTTAATGTTATTAATGTTGTTAAAAATCTTATTTTCTTTTTGTTGTAATAAAATTAAAATTTATCCTTTAACTGGATTTTAAAACAATAAACTTTTGGCCCAACGCTGAAATAAATAAATTTAGTTTGTTTAAATTAAAGAATCCTCTGATTTTCAAAAACAAAACAACTTTTTAAATAATAAAACGTCTGATAATCTGTATAAAAACCTTTATTTAAGCTAAATTTTTAGGTCTGAATGAATCTGGTTTTATTGTGAAAGGACAGACCCAAACTGCTGCAGAACCAGAACCCGCTCTGCTGCTGGTGGGAACCGGACCGCCGCTGTTCTTTTGTTGTGAGTCGTTTTCTGAACACAACAACAGTAATTAGACGGTTCTGATGCAGGAAACCACGCCGGGTTTCCCACCGCGGCTCCGGTGGGAGAATCCAACTGGAAAATGTGTGTTTATGGTTTCCAGGTCTGCAGGATTATGGTAATGACAGGCTGCCGGGCCGGGCTGGGCCGGGCTGGGCCAGGCGGGGCGGGGTGGGCGAGCTGCGGACGCTTATCAGCACGCTGCAGAGGGCGATCCTTCACACGGTCACATGACTTTATCACCAAAACCAGAACCAGAACGCCTGAAAGCACAAAGCATCCCATCACTTCTCCGAAGATGTTATCGGTTGTAATCGGTGATGAGCTCCCGGCGCTCCGGACGCAGCGCTGCATCACGGGAACGTCATGAAACTCTAAAGAACGGAAACTGCACCAAAAAGACAAAAGTGGATTTGTGAGGCTCTGCAGGTCTGACGCACCGACCGTCATCCCGTCAGATCAGAACCCGGCTCTGCAGCGGCTCCAGAACCCGTGACCTTCAGGGCGGGAAGCAGAAACAGCAGAACCAGCCTCCTGAAGGGTTCTCCTGCTCGGACCGGGACCGCAGAACCAAACAGGAACTCTTCTGCTCCAGGATGCAGAACAGGATGAAGCTGTATGTAGTTGCCAAGGCGACGGCAGGAAGAGGGGTAGTTACAGACTGTTAACACACACACACACACACAGTTTCACGCTTCAGCAGACGCAGACCCAGAACACGAGGAGCAGCGTGGTTCCCAGGCAGCAGAACTTCTACGGGTTTCTCCTTGTTCCAGATGTTCCAGCAGATAAATCCGGGGAATAACTTCCCTCGGAGTTTTGTCTGGGAGCGCCGGCGGTCGCTGCAGCTTTAACGGGATTTAATTGAGTGCCGATGATCACCGGTTCAGCTGCAGAAGCCCCCGAGGAGGCGGCGGTCCAGATCTCAGCAGATTTCCATCAGCAGCCTCAGCTGTGTGTCCGTCACGCTCCCACGCTCACTTCACTCCTCGCCTCTGCTCCGGAGCCGGAGCGGTGGAATTAGCTGCTGCCGGGACAGCGCCGGGCGGAGGGGGGGCGAGCCATGCTGTCCGCCTCCATCCAGATCCTGGCGTTCGCCCTGGCGCTGCTGGGTGTGCTGGGAGCCACGGTGGCCACGCTGCTGCCCAACTGGAAGGTGAGCATCAACGTGTGGACCAGCATCATGACCCCCCTGTCCCAGATGCAGGGGCTGTGGATGGACTGCGTGTGGTACAGTTCTGGAGTCTTCAGCTGCACCATGAAGAACTCCGTGCTCTCCCTGCCGGCGTCTCTGCAGATGATGCGGGCCGCCATGGTTCTGTCCTGCATGCTGGCCACCTTTGGACTTTTTCTGGCCTCTCTGGGGCTCAAATGCACCCGCTGGGGGGGCAGCCACCGAGCCAAGGGGCACACGGCCATCGCTGCGGGGGGGTGCTTCATCCTGGCCAGCCTCCTCTGTCTGGTGCCGGCGTCCTGGTTCACCAACGAGGTCATCACCGCCTTCCTGACCACGGACCTGCCGGACAGCAGTAAGTACCAGCCCGGAGGGGCTCTGTGCGTCACCTTCATCTCTGCTGGCTTCCTGCTGGCCGGGGGGGTCATCTTCTGCCTGTCGTGTCCAGGGAAGAGATCGGGTCGCTCGGACTACGGGTCCTCCAGCGACCCGGACCGCCGGGAGCTGCAGGGGCAGCGACAGCGACCCAAAAACAAAAGCGTCCAGCTGCAGACGGAGGAGGTGAAGCCAGAGGAACCGGGACTGGACCGGGACCAGCGGGTCTACCCGTCCCCCTCCAGACCCCCCCAGAAGGACATCAGGGACAGCTACAGCCTGCAGGAGTACGTCTGACCCGTCTGGATGTGGAGTTAGGAGCTGCTGCTTTCTGCCTCCTGCGTGGGGGAGGTGCCCCTCTGGAGGGGGGTAATTACTAACTGTTGGAGATGACAGATTGTAGATTCAGCGGAACGTCTCAGAGGCAGACGGGTCGGACCCGGACAGGAGGAACCGGCTGCAGAACCTCCAAACGCAGAAAAACCTTTAAAACCCTGCAAAGGAAAAATCTGAGCTCAGACGGATCGTAGCGCCGTCGTTCTCCGGCTGTGGAACCGCTCTGAGGAACCGGCGCTGGAGCAGGGGCGGTCCAAAGCTTTCTGAGGGAGGGGGGTTACAAACCCCACCCCTCCACACCGTGCCATTACAGTCGAAGCCTTTAAACCAGCTGCTGCTTGCTTCAGAACATTAATGATGACATTTTTCTCCCTTTAAACCAAATATTTCTGAGTTCTTGGTTCAAATGTAGAAAAACTGAATCAGCTGATTTAGATCCAGTCTGAAAACACGAAGAGGTGAAGAACTCCTGCCTGGGATAAAAGATGCATGAAGGCTCAGGCGGAAGGGCTTTTATTTTGGAATTATCTACAAGGCTCGACCCAAAACCATAGAAGAAGAATCGTCTTCACCGCTCGACGGCTTGAGTTCGCTGCACGTTTCAAACATCCGAGTAGATTAATAAAAACTGGTTCTGTCCTCAGGAACGGGTCAGCTCCTCCCTGGAAACTTAAAACAGAGTCAAGTAGGACTTGTTTTATTAGGAATGATGATAAAGAACCTGAACTGAGCCAGTTAAACGGTTTCATGTAGCGCTCCTCTACAGACGCCTAAGCGGATCAGCTGTGGCGGCCATCTTGAGCCAGGTTGACTCCACCTGTAGGGTCAGATGTGATTCTGGTTTATTAGAATCCATCCAGGAGACGTTTAGCTGAACTTTGTGTCTCCGACGGCGTTTTAGAGCCACAGAGAAGAAAAACGAGGAGGAAGAGTCGATGTCATGAAAAACGTTCCCATCTTATTCCAGATAAAAGTCTGGATTTTCCTAATTTAGGAACAGTCAGAGGAAGGAACCCTGATGTTCTCCAGATCCGGTTTAAGAGGAGTCTGTCTTAACCATGAAGCCCAAAGAATCCGTCCTTCACAATAAAAGTCTCAAGCATCTAGAGCTCTAAAGGATCAAAGGAAGTTCTGAGTTCTGCTGAAGTAAACAATCATTATATTTTATTTACTCGGATTCTCTTTTACTCCCTGACCTGACGCTACAGTAAGAACAAAAACAGAACGGATCCATCTGGGTTCTGGAGGACCGCCGGGTTCCTGTCCTCAGACTGGACCTTATGTAGACTCATTAGGCTTTAATCTGGACCGGTCCTCCTCATCCTCGTTCTTCTCCGAGGCTCTGGAACACCGTAGGTGAGAATTAAGAGTTTAATGTTTCTGGTGCCTCTGAAAGCTCTTCGATGCTGTTGGCAGCTGCAGAAATGTGACTGAAGCAATAATAAATCCTGACTGAGCTCCGTTATTCCGAGTTGTTGGATGTTTGTGAGAATTCCAGATCCAAAGCATCCCGGTGACGTCCGCTTCATCTGTTCCTCACAGATCAGGGGGAGGAGGGAGGTAATGATGCTTTTAGCTTTCCCATTATCTGCTCTACACGGCTGGATGCACACTGCTCCCCCCGCTACACACACACACACACACACACACACACTCTTCAGCTGTAGGATGTGTTTTCAGGGTGAAGCTGCGTCAAACACATTCAGTGGGCGAAGCGTCCTCTAACCTGAGAGCTGTCAATCACTCCTGGTGTGGGTGTGGGTGGGGGGGGGGGTCGCCCACACAGCAGCTTGTAAAAATGTTCAAAACTGCAAAAAACCTTTAATGTTGGTGAGAAAGGGCCGATGTGAGCTGCAGTGGCGCTTCAGCGTCGACCTGGACGAGAATGGAGGCTCCTGCATCCTCAGAGTCATTTATGAGCTCCTGCTGCAGGTTTCATCTCAGAAACATCTTTCTGCTCCGATGAACCAGGAACATACAAATCTAACCTCATCCTCCCTACAGTAAAACCAGAATTTAGCCACCTAATGTCTGAAGATTATTTAGACGTTTGGGACGTTTTTTGAATGCAGTCAGATGAGTTTTAGCAATGCTGAGCTGTTTAATCATTGTGTTTGTTTAGAGAAACACAAAATACACAATCCTGTTTTATTTAGCTCCAGTTTTTATCTGATTATAATGTTGAACATTTAATTTCTGATTTAGATAATAAGCGGTTATTATGACTGAGATAAAACCTGCTGCGCGTGACGACGAGGTCTGCATCAGAACATCTACCTGCATCGTTTTCATGTGAAACGCAGCAGAATCTGTTTAAATGTTAAATTAACATTAATGTCAAATACGTTTATCAGTGTTTAGAACAATTAAAGGTTCTGATGCTTTAGAAAAGTCACATGATTTAGAGGAAGTGAAAACGGAGAACTTCCTGTTTCTGATGAACAAATCAAAAACACACATTTGTTTATTTTATTTATTTATTTATTGTGTTTATAGATGGTTTAACTGCTGATGTTTGATTTATTAATCATAAACTATATTTAACACTTTCTCATCCGTTTAAAGGAAACTCGGCAGAAACCAGACCTTTAGGGTTTTCTCAGCTTCATAATAAAAATAAATGAAGTTAATTTATTTTTTAGTGTTAAATGGTGTCAGCAGGAGGTTTCCATGTTTAACGACTATCACCCTGGAAGAGATGATTATTTCCTAACAAACCCTACGGTCCTGCAGAAGCTCCTTCTCCCTGAGACTCGTTCAGCTCCCAGAAGACCTCCTTCCTGCTAAACGCGTGGAACAAACAGGTTTTAGAGAGTTTGCTGTTTTTGGCCTCAGCAGGACTTTAGATAAACATGGTGGTTTTTCCTCTAAAAGCAGAATAACATTTAAATGTGGGCCGACTGCAGCATCAGGATGAAGAACAGGTGTTTCGGAGAGAATTAGGACGAGATGATAATCTCTGTGTTACACTTAACTGCTGATGAGCTGACATGTTTTCTTTTATTATATTTTTCTGTAAAAAGGTGGAGATCTGAAATCTGCGTCTTCCCTTCTGAAACCTGGGCAGCGACGCCAACACCCTCATCCTGAGACGCAGCATCACATCTGCAGATGATTCTCAATAACGAATTAAATCTAATCTCTCTTCAGGTGTTTAAACCATCAAAATCACTGCATGTTCTTACTTTCTAATCAGAATATAAAATATTTATCATTTATATCAAAGTTTTAATGTTTTCTTTATTCACTTTAAAAGTGACCAAAAACGGATTCATGCATGTGTAGCAAGCAGATATGAGCTCATGTATGATTAATTTATTTCAACCAAAAACACTGTGTGTGGTAAATTCTGTATGTATTAATATTTCACAAGTTAATAAATAAAACGGTTGCAGATTATGATGCTTTTTCTTGTATTTTATAGTGTTGTGCTTGGTTTGCTTCACTAACCAGAAACTTCTGAGGGACAGCTTCTGTCTTTGACACCAGATAAACTTAAATTTAGATTTATTATAACTCCACCATGCAATAAGCAGCAGGTAATGTTTCCCCTGTGTGTTGATCCTGTGATGAAAAATCTAAATTATTTTTGTGAATATTCTGAAAACATCTTTAACTCTAGCTAAATTACAAACATCCTGATATTTTTAGTAAAAAAAAGGAACTATAAAAAAGTGATTTTGTGTTCTTGAAGCAGTGGGGTCTGATCCTCAGGACGATAGACATGAATACGTAGACGCTCCATTGCGGCGCTGGAGAGCGTAACAACGTCGCCGCCATATTGGATGGGTCTCCTCACTGTCCAAAGTCAATGCAGAGTGAGCAACTATGCCCATTTTTGTGCAGCCTACGGTTGAAACAACCAGCTTATTATTGAAAACAGATCACGTGGGATTACCATTGACTTTTCTAGCCTAGCTGATGGGATTTTATATTTTTATTTATTTTATTTTATTATGTTTATATTTTAATTATCATGCCATACCGTGTGTCTGAATTAGTGAAAAAGCTTGATAAAATGTGTTTTCTAGCTGGGTAAGCACCTTCCTCAATAGAAATGAATGCACTGGGGGCGAATGGAGACCCATCTAAGATGGCGGCCGGCCACTACGGCAGCTCCCGTCTATATACAGTCTTTGCTCCCGTCCCATCACAGGCACTGTATGGCAGCGCCAGTTCACGAGACGTCTACGTTTATATGTCTGGGGTCAGGAGGAGGTGCATAGCGCCATCTGCTGTCAGCTAAACAAACAGCTAGGCTACATTTCTGGTAGCTTCTGAATTTAAAATGCATTTTGTATCATTTTAATTGAGTCTTTTAACACCATAACTCTTGGTTTTTAAATCCTTTTTTGTGTGGATTATTTTTTAAGTTAGACATAATTTCTGTACAGTTTGAGAAAATAGAACTGTGCATGCTCCATCATAAAGCAGAGCTGTCGGCTGCGGCACAAAGAAAAAAAAGATGATTAAAAAAAGATAAAAACGTCATTTTATTTTTGGAGAGCTGATTGGTTACCTGTCCGGCTTGTTAAGAAATTTAACCAATCAGCGCCGTGAAGGAACCGAGACCAGACTCGCCGGAGAAGAAGCGCGAAGTTTGCTACAAGCTGCAGGCAAAATGGAGCTGATTTCCTCTGTATCGTCAAATTTAAACTCAGCCTGGAGGAGAAGCTTTGAACAGAGACGTTCACGGGACAACACCGACTTATCTCCAGTGTGTCCCACTCAGTGACTGACCACAACTAATCGTTAAAACAATCCGAAATTTCGCGTGTTTTGAGTTTTCTGTCTCGCGCAGGAAGATGGCGGCGGCTAACGTTAGCCTAATGGTAACAAGGATCATGGCTAACGTTGGAGTCAGAGAGGAACTTTTCCACACCAGACAGGATTAAAACCCTTTCTCTGAGCACCATCGGACCAACACTTCTTAGAGTTATATTGAAGTTGGGCTTTTAGCGGATATCTGATAAAACTGCTGACACGTCTGTGGAGAAGGAAGCGCGGACAGCTCCGGTGAGTAGCTACAGATATTCATCAGTGAACTTGAAGCTGGTGGCTCAGGGGGGTGAGGAGTTTGTTCCGTAACCGGTTCTAATCCCAGACCCCTGGGCACCTGCTGGTGGTGGTGGTCGGTCTGAGGGGCAGGTGGCTTCTGTGTCCCAGGGCAGCTGTGGTTACAGTGTGGTTCATCACCATCACGAGGCTGAAGTTGGCTTCCGATTCCAGCTTCCGATTCGGGAAATGGCTAAAGGGCAATTGCACTCAACTTTTCTCTACTCTGACCATCTTTAATCAGCTCTAGCTCCAAAACTATAACACGTATTCTCTTCAAACCTGTGCTGGATTATTCTACTCTAATAGCAGATTACATAAAACATAGTTTGTGATTTGTGAAACCTTTTTCTGATTTGTGAAACTTCCAGAAAGCCAGATTAATGCATTTATTTATTGGTAATTGATAGGGTTATTTTGCTTCAGTAAAGCTTTGTGTCTGCTTTAAGGTAAACTGAATTTAAAAGATGAGATGCTGTACAAATTAATGCAATAAATATTTACACATTCCAAAAAAAAAAAAAAATCAGTCATGTGGTCACAGATCTTCTTAAACATAAACCTACACTTGAAGGTAATTTTTTTTTGAGGAGCCAGCAAAACAGTGCCCCCTAGAGTCACAGAATGTGAATATAATATGCCTGAGGATTTCAATATTAAAATAAAATTAAGTCATTTGACCTCTTTTTTCAAATTTGTGTTTTGTATCTGAGACTACAGTAAAAACGGTTTTTAAAAACGTTTTTTCAGTTTCCTAATAAAAAATCAAAAGACCATTTGTAATGGTTTGTAAATCTGAAATAGAAAGATTATTAGAAAATGTTTGTTTGAAATTAAGGAATGATACACGGATAATCAAAATACACAGAAAAGATCATTACAGTGTAGGTATTGTAGTTTTGAAACTACAGCTGTTTTAGCATTGTCCATGCTTAAAAAAAACGCATAAATCTGGCTTCTTTGAAATTTCACAAATCAGAAAAAGGTTTCACAAATCACAAACTATGTTTTATGTAATCTGCTATTAGTGTAGAATAATCCAGCACTGGTTTGAAGAAAATAACTGTTGTACTTTGGTAGCTAGACCACTTCCAGTGTGGGCCAGATTAGGGCTGGGCGATATGGCCTAAAATCTATATTGCGATATAATCTGAAGCATGTGCGATAACGATATATATTGCGATATATTTTTTCCTCTGTTTATATTTCAAAATGACATGCTTTTAAAAATCCTAATATGGCAAATATATTACAGCAGAATAAAGACGTCCAAAATCTCTTGTGTAGAATGCTCCTCGTCCTCCGCCCACTCCATGCTAGCAGTCACTGCCATTCTGTTGTCCCAATGTCGGTGCGGGTGCCCATCTTAGTGACGTCATGTGTTATTGCGATATCGCGATAGAGCCAAAAACTCTATCATTACCCAATTTTATATAGTTTCTACCTTATACCTTGGCCAGGACTCCCTTGAAAATGAGGTTTTTAATCTCAATGGGATCTTTCTGGTTAAATAAAGAATAAATAAATAAAAATAAAATATTGTTTATATTGCCCACCCCTAGGCCAGATGCTAAAAAAACGCATTAATCTGGCTTCTTTGAAGTTTCACAAATCAGAAAAATGTTTCACAAATCACAAACTATGTTTTATGTAATCTGCTATTAGTGTAGAATAATGCTGCGTTCACACCGGGCTTGACGTATGCGTCGCCAGCGTCAAGTCTCAATGTTAAGTCTATGGTAAGGCGCGTCAGAGCTGCTTCAAAGTCCCTGCGTCGCTTTATGAGCGTTGGGCGCGTCAAAGCTTGATACTTTTCACGCTTTTCAAGCTTTGACGCAAGCGTCAAAGCTTGCAACGCTTGCAACGCTTGCAACGCAAACGTCAAAGCAAGTTCAGCTAGCTGAACTTTCTGCGTCGCTTTACAAGCGTCAACCAATCAGAGCGCGAGTTGGTACGCCACAGCAGAGCGAGGGAAGAAGGCGAATTCATTCAGCTATGGAGGACAAACTGATCGTAGCTGTTTGTAACCAGCGTGAACTGTAAGACCCGACCTGCTACGCCTACCGAGATCGGAATAAAAAGGACCTTGCTTGGAGGAAGGTTGCTGGAGAACGTGGCGTGTCGGGTGAGTGTTTTTTCAACGTTAACGATCCGCCATTGTTACAAACATCCGGCAACAGAGAGCCGCGCACGCGCTCTTTCCTCCCTTCCCCTCCCCGTGGGGCTGACGCAACCGTCAAAGCAAGCTGCGCCAACGCAAGCTGCGTCAACGTCAAAAATATATAGGCGTCAAAAACGGCATGAAGTATGCGTTGTTTGACGCAAACGTCAAGCCTTGTGTGAACGCAGCATAATCCAGCACTGGTTTGAAGAGAATACGTGTTGTAGTTTTGGAGCTAGAGCTGATTAAAGATGGTTAGAGTAGAGAAAAGTTGAGTGCAATTGCCCTTTAGCTATTTCCCGAATCGGAAGCTGGAATTGGAAGCCAACTTCAGCCTCGTATCACCGTCAGTGTGTGAATGGGTGATTGACTGTTGTAAAGTGCTTCGGAGTGGATGAATAATGACCCCATCACAAAGGGTTGTCATGATTGCCTTTTGTTGGCTGATCAGCTGATGCAGAAAGTTTTGATTATAGCACCTGGTTTCATTTTTCTCTGCAGTTGTTGAGGTGTGTGTGTGTGTGTGTTTTACTACAACTCGTGATGCTGTTATTAATGATCTAGGGTGTTTTTGTGGTGGAAGAGGTGGAACATTAATTCATTGATTATTGGGTTGAATAAACCAGAGGATGTGTACAGATCACCTCAGTCATAATAAAGTCTGATTGTGACACGCGGATACTTTGGTTTTGTGTTGGACTTACTAAAGATCAATAGGATAAAATAAAACTTTTTTTGGGGGGACAACAATTCTGATCATCACTGAGTCGAACAAAACACACGTACCAAAACAGTTTCACTTCTTCTGTCTCTGGGCTTGTCCCTTCAGGTGTCTCCACGGCCAATCATCTGTCTCAGTTTAGTCCTATCTTATGGTTTCTTTACCCTCATACCTGCTTAGTTAGTTCCTGTCCACTTTCACCTTGTTGGTCACTCTTCTGCCTGGTGGCTCCACCCTCAGCATCCTTCTACCTATGTCATCATCATCACTCCTCTGGACATGTCCAAACCATCTCAGCCTGTCCTCTCTGACTATCTCTAAAACATCTATGGGCTGTCCCGCTGATCCACTCGTTCCTGATCCTATCCATCCTCGTGACTCCCAAAGAGAACCTCAAAAGCTTGAGGTCTGAAGCCTCTATGGAAGTTTAACAGTCTCACCAGAATAGGCCTTTTTTAGCCATTGAATTTTTGACACTGAAATTTTATTCTGTATTATTATGTATCTGAATTTTTTAAACTCAAAATACACCAGTAAAAATTTCATCTGCAATTATTTCAACTGCAGAAATGAGGTGACCTCCTGGTGACCCAAGCCAAAGCAATCGTCAGTCGATCGAGTCAAGTGGTTTTATCCAATCAAATCACACTCCTTTGATCACGTGACACCGGTGGTTTAACTCCATGCCGACACAACGTCAGTGGCCATGGAGCTCCCAATAGTTCCATCTTTCATTCTCTGTGTTTCTGAGGTTTTTTCCATCGTTACGTTGATGAAATTACAACATTTTGGCATTATGAAGTGTTAGCTGACTGCTTTGAACCAAAATAAGTCAATAGTGATTTTTCCTGTAGCCAGTTTTAGTTAATTAATCATGTTAACCATCTGGTCGTAATTTTAACTGCAGTTAGCTTATCGTTAGCGCCCGGTTTTGGTGACTTTTTGTGATTGCCATATTTTGTTGGAATCACATGAATCTTAGCTTTCAAACGAGGTGTAATATGTATATGTACATAGAACAAGTGTTGCAGAAAAGATGCTGATTTGTTGTGGAAGTTTGCAATGTTCATCCACAAGAGTAATTTATATTCAATTCAATTTTATTTATAAAGCGCCTTCCACCACCTTATCGGAAGCCCAAGGTGCTGAACACCATCACAAAAAACATAAATACAAAATCACAATTATAAAAACATAAAACAAGAGATAAAAACAATTATAAAAAACAATAGAATAATAAAAGATGGGGCTTGTCGATTAAACAAAGATAAGAACAAATTAAAAAAACATTAAAAACCACAACATCAAGCCAGTCCCAGAGGAAAATTTTACTGCTCAACGTTATCTTTTCTTAAGCTCAGGAGACAAAGATTTGACTCTCACTCTCGTCTCATTTCAGTTTTGTTATTTTCTCATCTATTTCTCCTAAAATTCACTAGGAGAAATAGGGTGAGACATAAAGTAAGGTACAGGAGTCATACTTGAGACTTTATAGAGACATCTTGGAGAACTTTTCTTGAACATTTTTATGTCTCCTTAATTATATTCATTGAGGATGATGAGCAATAATGGAGCTTCAAATGAGATATACATGTTTATCTCCTTTGTGGCTCAATTATTGCTCCATTTTATATATAAAAAGGAGCAATAATTGAGCTTCAAATGAGATATATATTTTTTGTGGCTCAATTATTGCTCCTTTCCTTCCTTCCTTCCTTCCACCCACCCACTCATCCCTTTGTGTCTGTCTGAAAAGCAAAGAATAAAACAAAATTCCAAAATAGAAACTTCTTTATTTGAAATGCCAGATGCTTAACTGCAGTTTTCCAAAAACAAAACTTCCCAGAGGTGAGCTCTCAAACAGCAAAAGACTGCAAAGGCAGCCTAACCAAACTGACAATCACACTTGCATCTTTCAAATATTATTTGTGCTACATAACATTTTTTAAAAGCTTTCAAAATTGTTTGAAAATATTCCTGTCCATTGAACATTTAGAGAACCTGAACAGCTGAACACATATGCCTTGTGTCTGTGCAACTTTAACAACAACTCATTTAACAGCTCTCAACACAGCAGTACAAGAATGAAAAACATTTTAACAACTTACGGTTTTCCATCCCTCATGAGTTTATTTTCCCATTGTGCCACGTTTAAGTCTTTTTGGCTCTCATGCGGCATTTGTTTATCAATGCCTTTTTCATCTTGGTTTTCTCAACCGGTGTCCATCCAGCCAGAGTCCCACATCGCATGACGTAAGCTACGAGAAAAAAATTAAAGCACAAATTATAAATCCACTCCTCACACATACACTTATAGTTCTGTGTTTTTAATTTGGAATTAGTTGTCTGAGTTATGGCCTAGTATGATTCAACAGGCATAGTTTTCTGAATGACACGTTTTAATTATTTTAATTACGTAAAATATCATGTTTTAATGATTGTCGATTCCATTTGCTCTCACCATTTCACATTTGAGTATGATGACTTGATAACACAATACTGGAAATATTAACTTTCAAAAGTTCAATCAGTAATCACACTCACGAAAAAAAAAATGGACTACTCACTTAGAATCCCACTGACTCTGGACTTGTCCAGGACCCTCTTCCCTTCGGGCACTTTTCCATGTTTTCCAAATGCCACAGCATTTTGGCAATCCTCTGGACTGAAGAACTCATCAAAAAGAAGATGGAATAAGCGAAGGCAGTCCTTCCTTGCCTCAGAGTGAATTGCAGCCAGACGTGTTGAAGACAGAAAAAGGCCACTTTCTGGATACAACTCTTGCTTCCCATGTGTCGTCTTTGTAGTTCCAGATCCACCTAGCGGTAGCACCTGCTCCACTCTATCCAGAAATGTCCTCAATGACTCCATCTGTTCTCCACCTATAACACAGAAAATAAAATATAACTTATTTGAAAAGCCTTTCTCCTTCCATCCATCATCTATACTCGTTTTATTTTTTTTGCAGGGTTGCTAGGGGCTGATGCCTATCTCCAGCAGGCAGGGCACACTCTGGACAGGTCACCAGTCTATCACAGGGCAACACAGACACACACAGGACAAACAACCATGCACACACACACACACTCACAACTAAATATAATTTAGAGAGACCAATTAATCTGGCAGTAATATTTTGACTGTGGGAGGAAGCCGGAATACCCAAAAGGAACCCATGCATGGGGAAAACATGCAAATTCCATGCAGAAAGACCTCAGGTGAGATTCAAACCCATGATCTTGTTGCTGCATGGCAACAATGCAGTGGCGACTTGTCCATAGAAGCTTGGGCTCCACCCTCTCCGATATGAAGGGTAAAATAAAAAAATACAATTTAAATACATATATTGACTATAATTGTGAGTGCCTACATTGAATCTGAATTATTTACACATTATTTACACCAGCTGTGTCATTAAACAGTGAATTTCCCCCAACAAACTTACTAATTTCACTCTTGGGACACTGAAAAAGGCACCCCTGAACTTCAGCTAAACAACCAATCTTGTTGGATTGCTAAAGAAAACTGGATAATTTTTTGGACAATAAACATCACAGAATTTAATGTCTCTGGGTGACTCAGCTGTATGAAATAGCATGCTGAAAGGTATTGGATTGGATCGCCTTCCCCCTCTCTCACTCCCTCGTACACGCACGCACGCACGCACGCACGCACGCGCACACACACACACACACACACACACACACACACACACACACACACACACAGAGGAAGGAACATTTGTGTGTTCTTTATTAAAAGTTGGAATAGCATAAAATAGCCAGGGCTGCACTTAAGGTGTGGAACACTGAAAACCCATTTTTTAATTATCATTTCATTATAATCACTGAGTTTTTCATGCAGGCTGAACATGAAAATAGTCTCCTACACCTATTTCCTGTATTAGATTCTGATAGAAAATAGACGGTGAAACTCTAGGATTAGAAAATCCTGACAGATCTACGTCACACTGTCACTTAACATTCATGGACTCACCCATCTTGACTCACGATGGGGAAGGCTGGTGTTGATTTAGCGTCCAGGAAACAGCAGAGAACGTCTGGGCTAGTAGAAGCTAACCGTTAGCATTAGCAACTCCACCACACAGCAGAACTCCTCCAGGCTTGTGTTATTTGTGGAGATAAAACATCAACTTCAATTGCATGTTCCCTTAGAGGGATGCGAGTGGGTAGGGTGTAGGGGTCGACCGATTTATTGGTCGGCCGATTAATCGGGCCGATTTTTAGCATTTTTTTTCATCATCGGCATTGGCCGATAATCCTCTTTAGTAAAGCCGATTAAAAATCAGGCACCTCCGCGGGCAGCCCACTGCTTTGGAAGCCGGTGAAGGACCCCAATGCAAAACACTGGGAATAACTTCCTCTTAGTAAAAGGTAAGAGCACTAAAGGGTTTCATTTATAGTTTACATGAAGATGTTAAAAAATAGTGAGTTAAAAAAGACTGAATGAACTTTAGATGTTGCTGACGTGTTTTAACAGGTTGCTATAGTGTTTTCAACATTATTATTAAAATATTATATTCATATTTTTCAGTAGAATTTGTCTTTATATTCTAAAATTGTATTTATTGTTATTTACATGTAAATGTACATCCCTGAATAACATCTGCTCAATAAAAGCTCTGAAACATTATCAGCTGACATTTCTTTTTTGCCCGTTTTGTATATTTAATACTTGGTCAGTTTATTGATATTTTTATTAATCTTGGTAAATGTTTGGTTTTAACACTGAGCGGTGCACAAAATTAAGATACAATAGTTGGTAAATTCAGTGTTTAAAAACTGATTAGGTTCAGAAATGTGCATCCACTGTTATTACTGATAATTTATCATTCAGATAAGGTGCAAAACATCAAAATATCGGCCATGAAATCGGCCCAAAAAATCGGCAGCACTTATCGGCCATCAGCTGACCATGACCGCCTCATATCGGCATCGGCAATAGAAAAACCAATATCGGTCCACCTCTAGTAGGGTGTCCCAATTCTCAAGTGTGGATTGGGTCTTTCTCCTCCAGCTGATTTGTACTTCCTGAAACAGGCACATTTGTTTCCCCAGAGTATGACTTACAAAGTGTTCATTCTAACTAAAGACCACTGCAAATGTATTGATTAAATGAGTGAACCACACCTTTAAAATATATTTTCAATTTTTTTTATATAGTTGTCAATAATTATTTATACTGATCAATATATGTAAACCCTGGTTGTCTTTTTTTCCAATATTGTCAAGCCCTTTTACAGACTGTTGGCATTAAAAACTAGTTTTTTCACCAGCTGCAACTGTGCAACCAAAAGCTTTTTATAGTTTTTTTCAATAATAATAGACTGAATGTACGTACCAATACTACACAGCACATCAGTGAGTTTTCTTTTCTCCTCCATCAGTTTGTCCACCTCTGGTTTACATGCCATGCATGGCCTCCATGTTCCACCTTCTTCTGATTCAGTTCTTCGGTTACACGGTGTTCCATATTCTGGTATTGGATCCCGTTCTACAATATAAGTATCTGCAGATGATGATGAACTTGATGAACAGATTTCAACCTCAGATGTTCTTTCCTCTACAGATGGCCTTTCAGGTATCTTGGAACTGTACAACATATCAAGAAAGCTTTCTTTGGCTGTGGGGTCATTTGCAGTACTTGGTTTCAACTGATGATCTAAATCCACAAAGCAAGGCTGTCGAGATAGATCTGAAGGCACTGACTGAACGGTCTGAAGCGGCTGAGATTGAGGATAATAGCTGGAACAAAGTGGGATTGTAGGTGGAGTGGTTGAATACTGGTCAGGAAGCTTGTTAGGTGGAGGGTGGTACTGTGGATGGGTATCTTGAGGCTGGTGCATGTCATCTGCATACTGTTGATGTGACAAGAACTGGCCTATCTTTGGCTGTGATGGATGGTCATAAAATCTCTGAGCACAAGCATCTCTTTTCTTTGTGTCTTTTTTTGTGGTCATCTTGGTGTTCACTGTCTGGTCGGCTGTTCCAATATAGTCTACCTTAGCATTGTAGAACTTGTTGTCAGACCACCTGGCCAGTACTTCATTTCCTGGCTTCATATCTCTGAAGGATGCAATGGGATTCTCATCTTTGGTAAGAATGTCGCAGACCTTTAAAATTTTTGCTGTGTATCCATCTTCAAATGTCACAAATACAAAAAGACCTGAGAATTAAAGAAGAGAAATTAAAAGATATTCAAAAAATATACAAAATAAGATATAGCCTTAACTTAACATGTGACTCTTTCTTGATCTTTAAACCAGTTAACCATACAGGACAGTGATTAATAAATGTCATTATCAAATTTTATGTTGTGTTAAAAAGAATGACTACACATTCTATGCTACTGTTATCTCTAATGGATCTTTCTGTGTTTCTTGTTTTTTTTTAAATTCCCAGTTCCAATTTTTGTGTTGGGCAAATTAGTCAATATAGAGTACAACTGAATTTAAGAATCTTCAAGAGAATTCAGAATTTGTTGAATATATACAAAAAGAAAAAAATCAAAAAGGACAGATTTTTATTCTTCTATTGAAAAATAAAGTATTANTCAATTCTAATCCTGTTTGATATGTGCCACTGCCACGAATTACACATATGATGTCCGTTAATTTTAAAGATACATTTTGATGCCATGAAAGCGCTTATTTTCCAAACGGCGGCATAAGTTATTTTAGGTTTAGTGTGAAAAGACATATGTTTGTCTCAACAAATTGACGTCATTGAACCAGACACAGAGAAGAGGGGATAGCGAGCTTCGAATTCGTCTTCCAGGACAAAGGAAGGAACATTAAACATGGAGAACACCACTTTAACTCTTGCCATGTGGTAAGTTTGGACTACTACCCACCTACATCTGTAGCTTAATCTCACGGAGAAGTGTAACTTCTCACAGTCTGCGTGCAAATGATCAGTTCTTACTTTGTGTTCCATTTGCTTGCACAGAACTGGGCAAAAGTGCTTTCGTTCACTCTGCTCCTTCGTCAAGGAACGCGTTGCGGGAAAACTGGAAATTAACCGAGCTTATCTCGAATACATTTAAAACCAGATTGAGAACACTTGAGACAGATTCCCTGTGTTGTAAATGCCTTCTACAATTTTGTATATAACTTTAATTGCGTAAGTGAGTAATTTTTTAACTATCTTTTGCTGCCTCTTGGCCAAGACTCCCTTGAAAATGAGGTTTTTAATCTCAAATATGGGACTTTCCTGGTTAAATTAAGAATTAATTAATGAATAAAGAAAGAAAGAAGTAGAATACTGGAATACACACACCGATCAGAGTTTTGTCTCCCATAACACGGATTATAACACGAGTCGTCAACGGTAAGACATAATTTATGCGTTTCACGTTATGAAATGAGCTTTGTTGTGCTTGTTGTGGTTCATATTTGTTTAATATTAGGCCGTTGTGCCGACATATACGGCCAGAACTCAAGTTCTCGTGTTGGAGTGCGCGTGCTCGTGGGGTGCATGTGAGCTGGTTAAAGAAGGCAAGATTAAACAAACGCGTCAATGTTAAATATCGGCTTCTCAGCCAGTGAAAAATTCATTAGGAAGCCATTATAGACATGTTTTTAAGTGGAAAAGTGAAGATTTCAGGTGATGACCTCTTTAAATGGAAGTACAACATATGTGTGATTTAGGGCAAAAGACAACGCGGATTATAAAATAGCTCCCTGTTCAGGGACCCATGAGCCGACTGGAAGGGGAGGAGACTTAGGCCTAATTTATACTTCTCCGTTAGCTCCACGAGGACAAGACGCGCATGATTGGACAGAGGCAGTTTGCCTTCGGACTTCTCCTTTTGCTGGGGTGTGTTGCAATTCCCCTTCAGGACAACAGAGGGCGTAGCGCTTTTCTGAGGTATCCTGTCATGTATCTGGTCCAATATAGTGCATTTACAGTTTATATTGTGCTTTTTTGTATTTCAGAAACTTTTTAACACCAACGGATTTGTCCCTTATTCTCCTCCACCTCTTCATGCACTCACAACCTCTAAACCCACATTTCCCATCATTTCCGTCCACGAATAAAATGCTTGCTGCGTATCTTTATACTCCTCCAGTCATGGGTGAATAAACGTTCACATTTTCTGAGTTTTTCCACAAGGTATTCTTCAAGCTGCTCCGTGTTTGCCGCTAGATATCTTTGGCTCTCTTTTTATTTTTTTTGCGTTTGCAATGGCGGTGCTGGTGATGTATTTAAAGGAAGCAGTGATCTGGCCAATCACAAGCTTGCAATCTCCGTCTCGTTGGACAGATTTAGAAAAGAGAGCTTGACTCCATCCGTCCTTGCATGCCTGTTGGAGAGGCCTTGCAACGACGGCTCATGGAGCCAAGTGCGCTCC
>SSNS01000149.1:21271-31464 GCA_006937985.1 Aphyosemion australe | reverse complement strand
TGTATGTCTTGAAGCTGACGATATGGTTCTTCTGGAACAGTTTGTTGGTCAGAGTTTACATAGCAATATGGTAAGGGCATATAACAGAGCTCAAATTGGCAAAAGTATTTACACGTCAAAGCAGTATGTCAAAGCCAAACGAAGGAACAACTCTACAGTTTTATTTTGTGATGGGAGACAGTTAAAATATGGCCAGATTGACTTTATGTGTTCCTACAAAAAGAACAGTGAGTGTGAAAATGATGTAAAGCTTGCATTTGTTAAAGAATTTTCAACTGCAGGTATCAATCTGCTACAGGATACCCTAACAGGTGGGACTTGTTTTCATATTGTGAGCCTACTGGAATCTCCCATTAAACGAACTGTAGTTCCACTTGAAAATATTTTGCGAAAGTTTATGTTCATTAATTTGTCTTCAATGCCTGATATTGTGTTTGTTGCACATTTCCCGAACAGTCTTGAAAGGGATTAAATATAGCCTACATTGAGTTACAAAAAATGAAACGTTATTACCATAGGGATCCATGATTTTCAAAGAATTTGAAACTTTTTTGGTCAACTGAAATCTAAGATGATAAAAAAGACATGGCAGTGAATTCACTTTTTAACATCGGTAATTCTGTGGTCACACTAAAAGGTTACTTTTGCTTGCATAAAAAGATTCAACCAACTGTATATTTTGTACTTTTGTCTGAGATTATTTTTAAATTGGTATTTTTGTGAAATGAATTATTTGATTACATGACACAAATCTGTAAACGGTGCATGTCTGATAGATCTTTCTGCTATTAAATGCTGGCATAACTGAAATTGAGCTTTCTTTATGTGTCAATGTAACTCATACCTTAAATATGCTTTATTATGATAAACAATAAAAAATCTGAAAATTACAAAAGTGTCTTTTTTTTACATATTACATATTTTTCTACGTGCATATTGGTGTTCTCTTTAGTTTACCTTTTCATAATTGAAAACCTCACTGTTATGTCTGTTTCATAAACCAGACACTTCTATTCAGAAGATGGATGTGTCATTTTTGGAGTCTGGGGATGTAAAAACCCATAATGTACATACAAGACTAATAATAAGAAGGTTCATGTTGAAAAAAATTCAAGGTTCTCTAATAGTAAGGAACTAAGAATTCCTTGTCTTGTAGGAAAAAATCATTAGCAATAGCTAATAATACCTTGTGGAAAATAACAGATTTATTTTCAGATTGCCATAAGTAACTTTATTGCATTCTCATCTTCAATAAAACTTTTTTTTACAATAGGATAATTAAAAAATAAAAGTTAATCAAGACAAAGGTGTGGTTCACATGTTTAATCAATACATTTACAGTGGTGTCTAGTAGGAATGCCTTGCAAGTTGTACTCTGGGTAGTAGTTTCAGGAAGTATATGTGAGCCACATCAGAGTTGAGCTTCAGACGACAGGATTTGGAGTCTTATTTCCTGATATTTGGACATCTCTCCTCTGATTGGCTAACAGCAAAACGACTCTACCACTGACTCTATTTGCTCTGCAACGTTGATGTTTTATCTCCACAAATAACACAAGCCTGGAGGAGTTCTGCTGTGTGGTGGAGTTGCTAATGCTAACGGTTAGCTTCTACTAGCCCAGACGTTCTCTGCTGTTTCCTGGACGCTAAACCAACAACAGCCTTCCCCGTCGTCAAGATGGGTGAGTCCATGAATGTTAAGTGACAGTGTGACGTAGATCTGTCAGGATTTTCTAATCCTAGAGTTTCACCGTCTGTTTTCTATCAGAAGCTAATGCAGGAGATAGGTGGAGGAGACTATTTTCATGTTCAGCCTGCATGAAAAACTCTGAAGATTAGAATCAGAAATAATCATTAACAAAAATGTTTTTTCAGTGAACCGCACCTTTAAATTTTGTGGAGAAAACATTTAGACTTTGTGGAGAACTATTTGTTTGCTCTGACTGAGCTCATTATGAGATTCCTAAATTTGATTCAACAAAAGGTGGGAAGGAGAGTAGAATGAGTGGCAGAGTAGACCTCTTTCATTTCTCTACATGAGTCCAAAATGAGGAATGAAAATGAAGAAAATCTGAGAAGTATTTGAGAGTTTTGTGAGAACTCATTGGAAACTTTAAACAAGGCTAATTTGAGACTTACAGCATCTTTTAGCTTTGGAGAAAAAAATGAGAACGAGGAGACATTTGCTAATGACTCATTTTGGTTTCACACAGATCTCAATATTGTCTAGGAGAAAAAAAGGAAACATTTTTGAGATCTCTTTTCTAATTTTCTTTTCCTCTGGGTTAATTTATTGAAATTGTATCCTTCATTAAATATACTTCTGAACTGCACAGATTTACTCCATAAACTAAATTTAATATACACAATTGTCTTCTTCCAACGTTTGCTGGTATTTACCTAGCTTTCTGTCCCTCCATTCTAACCAAGGATGTCTGTTTTTAAACTCCCTAGCCTGACTCTCACTCCACACGGCCAGCCAGGAGGAGCTCACACCTAAAAACATTAACAAGAGGTTTGACAACAATCGTTTTGATTACTGGAACAACACACCAACAAAAAATATATAATTTTTTCACATAATTAAACTTGCACTCATTAAAATGACTGTCAATGCAAATAGCTAGGCTGTGTGATGACATGCAAGTGCTACTTGAGCTAGCTTTAGCAACCGTGTACACTAGCCACTTCTACTTACCAGGGGTAACGCTGACATCACTCTCATTATCTCAGCCATCAAACTGGTGGCAGGTTCTTCTACAGCTGCCTCTGTGGCTTCAGGGGCAGCTGGTTTATAAAAACTTTCAAAAAGTGTAGCTTGTTTTCTCTTCATGTTCTTACTGCGGTTGTGTCGGCCTCGACACAAAATGGCTTCCATACTTCCACCCACAGACGTAGACGCCTCGTGGACTGGCGCTGCCTATTGGAGCTGCCGTAGTGACCTGCCGCAATCTTAGAGGGGTCTCCATTCGCCCCCAGTGTATTCATTTCTACTAAGGAAGGTGCTAGCTTACCAAACTAAAAAACACATTTTATCAAGCTTTTTCACAAAATCAGACACATGGTATGGCATGATAATTAAAATATGAATATAATTAAACAAAATAAATTTAAATAAATTAAAATATAAAATCCAATCAGGTAGGCTACAAAAGTCAATAGTAATCCCACGTGGTCTGTTTTCAATAGTACGCCGGCTGTTTTAACCATAGTAGACAGCACAAAAACGGGCATAGTTTCCCACTCTGCATTGACAGTGAGGAGACCCATCCAATATGGCGTCTACATATTCATGTCTATGCTTCCACCTACACCCAGCCAATCATGAATAAGCAGGTGGATAACAAACCAATCACGGAGCAGTGCGCTGTGTTAGTGAGCAGTCTCTGGGAGCAAAACCTAACAAAACCGATCAATCACAAGCATGCATTCTCCGTCTCGTTTGATGGATGCCATTCTCCACCAGGACAACAGAGGGCGTAGCGCTTTTCTGGGGGTATCCTGCTAACATTACAGTCATGTATCCGGTCCACGATAGTGTATTTGTGTTTACATTGATTGTTTTAATGTGTTTGAGACTTTTTAACATGGACGAACTTGTCCTTCATTCTCCTCCACTCCTTCATGCAGTCGGCACCTCTAAACCCACGTTTCTCGTCATTTCCGTGCACGAATAAAACGCTTGTTCTGTATCTTTGTACTCCTTCAGTCACAGATGAATAAACTTTCATATTTTCGGACTTTTTCCGTGAGGCGTTCTTCAATCTGCTCCGTGTCTGCTGCTAGATATCTTCAGTTCTCTTTATCTTTTGAGTCGGCAATGGTGATGCTGTTGATTTTTTTCAAAGAAGCGGTGTCCTGACCAATCACAAGCTTGCGCTCTCCGTAGCTCTCGACAGACAGTTAAAAAAGAGGGCATGTCTCCATCACCCTCTGCGAGCCTGTCGGAAAGCCCTTGCGCCAACGCAAAATGGTGCTGCGTGTCTCCGTACCGACGCAG
This sequence comes from Aphyosemion australe, assembly GCA_006937985.1. Lineage (NCBI taxonomy): Eukaryota > Metazoa > Chordata > Actinopteri > Cyprinodontiformes > Nothobranchiidae > Aphyosemion > Aphyosemion australe. Next base: position 27,464 of record SSNS01000149.1, on the reverse strand, counting down.
ACGTATAAATTAGGCTTTAGAAAAGTGGACTCCACTCCGTCCGTCCTTGTGAGCCGGTCGGCGAGCCCCCGCAATCCACACTGCATGTTACGTATCACTGGCCAATTTTAAGTGGTTATACGGAAATCCTTCAGCCTTTTTAGTGGTTATATGGCATATACCAGCGTATCACGCAGACTACACCACTGCCACCCATCCATCCTTGTGCCCCCTACCAGGCCCTAACCCCCAAATCCCTGATGATGTATGCCTGAGGGGAGTGGTGCAACAGAGGCCACACCATTAATTGGGGAGGCAGGTTTCTGTCTGTCCCAAAACCATAGCGATTTTGAGAAGCCCCCCCATCCACAAAAGCACAACTTAGTAGATCTGCTATTCTTGTTATTTTTAATCCCAGCGCTACTCAGGCTTCTAAGCAAGAAGTTGACCTCTCTTCACTGGCCTCCTTTAAGACGGAGCTATACTGATTTGGGTGTGAAGTTGGATGCATCACTAAAGCTGGAGACTCACATTAATGGAGTTGTGCACTCTTGCTTTTTTTATCTTCGTCGTTTATCCAAGATCAAGCCTCTGGTGTCGCGGGCTCACTTGGAGACTGTAGTCCATGCTTTTATTACTTCACGTCACTACAGCAACTCCCTTTACTCAGGAGTTAGCAAGGCTGCACTTGCGCGGCTCCAGCTTGTGCAAAACGCTGCTGCTAGATTCCTGACAGGCACCAGAAAGCGGGAGCATATCACGCCTGTTTTGGCCCATTTGCATTGGCTTCCCGTCTCATTCAGGGTACACTTTAAGTTACTTGTCTTTCTTTACAAGTCTCTGCAGGGCTGTACTCCGTGCTATTTGTCTGATCTTCTCACTCGATATGTCCCATCACGTGCACTTAGGTCAGCACAGCAAGACTTGTTGGTAGTTCCACGAGTGAAGTGCTCGACCAGAGGAGGCAGGGCCTTCTCAGTTGTGGCCCCTAAGCTGTGGAATGACCTTCCACTCACGGTCAGACAAGCACCCTCACTGCTGGTTTTTAAGAGTCGGATGAAGACTCACTTTTATACTGTGACGTTTCCTCAGCACGTGAGTTAGCTAGATTTTTAGATAATTTAGCCAGTTCTTATTCATTGTTAATCAGTTTTTACTAACATCTTTGTTTTTATCTCCTGCTTTTATTTGCTTTAATTTATATTTTGTGGGCCCTTGTTTGGGTTAATGATGTTTTAGAATCTTTTATGCGTTTTCCAGCACTTTGGTTCGCCTTCTGGCTAATGGAAAGTGCTTTATAAATAAAGTTGATGATGATGATTTGTGGCTCCGACCCAGTCTCATGGCAGTTTGTGACATAGTGCTCCATGCAATCTGAACTGAGTGTCGGTCAGCATCAACCAAAAGCGTTAGAGCCGGAATATACTTGCTGTTTAACCTCACGTTGGCGCAGGCTGCGTCTTTGTTCATATACTTGCTGCTACACGGCGCTGCACTGCATGTAGTACTGGAGTGTTCCACTAGGGGACAAACGAGTACTCAGACTGGATAGAGAGCTGGGACAACCAAAACACTGGTTAATTTAGAGATTACGGCAGAAACAAAGAAGGTCGTCTCTAAACCAGAGACGAAATCACCATGGTGAGTGTGTCTCGCTCGTTTTGTCAACTCGTATATTACAGCGTTCGGGCACGTTGCGTCGTGTTAATTTCGGGGGACGTTTCAAATCAATGTAAGCTACACGTGGCAGCCATTTTAAACACACTTACGCATTGTTGAACAGCAAGTACATTCCAGCCCTTAGACTACCGCTCACATACAGATACCAATCACACAATTTTATTAATATTCAATACAGACTTTATAGTGATTGTAGGTCCAGTTGTCTGAATATAATTTAGGCATGTGTTTTACTGCACACACACACACACACACACACACACACACACACACACACATATGAATAATGAGCTGGCCAAAGGAAGAAATACAGACAACAGATGTTAAGACATGGAAGCTCCTAACCATGCATGGAGGGTTCCACCCCAAGTCCAACACCCTGAGACTAGCCGTAAGGAAGGAGGCTGAGGACTAGTGAGTGTGAGAGTCACTGTCCAGGATGAAACATCCAAGATCCATAAGTACATCAAGGACAAGGCCCCAACAGATGACATGCTCAGTGAATGTCTCAGACAATGGCGAACAGAAGAGGAGGTGCTGGAAAGACCATTATGGGAGGACAAACCCCTACATGGGATGTCCTACCAACAGATAACTGAAGTGGCTGATATCAAGAAATCCTACCAATGTCTAGAAACAGCTGGTCTGAAGGACAGCACAGAAGAACTCATTATGGCTGCACAGGAATATACGGAAGCCCTGAAAGGCAACGGAAATTTTTATTTTTTTTTTTTGCTAAGCCCAGAGAGGCAAATGGGAAAAAAAAAATTTCTTGTGGCATGTCTCTAATTTTTATTATTTTTTTGCTAAGCCCAGAGAGGCAAATGGGAAAAAAAAATTCTTGTGGCATGTCTCTAATTTATTTTTTTTTGCTAAGCCCAGAGAGGCAAACGGAAAAAAAAAATTTTCTTGTGGCATTTTTCAAAGTTTTTTTTATTTATTTATTTTTTTGGCTAAGCCCAGAGAGGCAAATGGGAAAAAAATTATTTTTTCTCGTGGCATTTTTCTAAGCCCAGCCCCGAGAGCAAAGAAAGTTTTTTTCCCCCCCATGAGCTGCACACGTAGTGTGACCAAATATGGTTAATTGAGGGCGTTTCTGTATGTAAATGATGAGTGCGTGCGTCCGGCCGGCAGCGTCTCCGACCATGTCTCTCCTCTTTCCTTCCTCGTTCATTATATCCTCTGTTAATTAGTCTCTGTTACACCTGTGGGCGCTCCACATCTGTATGTGGGCAACTAATTGTTGAATTTTCACCTGCTCAATTTACTACCAGTTCAGCTCAGAACAAAGCACGAGCAGACAGTGATTCAGCGAGGCAGGCTCAAGCTGCGAGATTTCCATGTAGGAATCAATATTTTATCAATATTGGGTTTAAACATAATACTGATAGTAAATGTAGCCAAAATAATTAAAATACAACGTTGAGGTCATGGAGAATTGAACCAGGTTCAGAATGACAAAACAGCACCTTAGACCACAGCATTAACCACTAAACTACAAAGAATAACTTTGAAATTGAAAAGAAGATGTAAATGATATCGACAATAAAGAGCGTCTTTGCGCAGTGTAGAACGCGCATGAGGATATTCTGTCCACAATAGAGCTTACTACAGTAGCTAAAAATAGATTGCCGCAAAGCACTCTGGGAAATATGGTCATACAAACAATCTACATTTTAGTATGGAATCCTATGGGTCTGAATCGCTCCGATCTAGCTAAAGTTATTTTTTCGTCTCCTAAAGATTTTCAAACAGCAAGGAACTTAACGCTGCTGCTGGGGGAGGTGCTAATCGGACTCTAGACGCCCAGATCGGATGTTGGAGAGGACTTTTTATCCCTTTTCCAAAGCCGGTAAAGTCAATAGTATAACGCTGCAGACCCAGAGACGCCAGTTTCAGGCCGACACCACGTGAAACAGCTGAAAAGCTACATGGGCTAAGCTAAAGACAGAAGAAGCAAAGCGGTGGTAGTTTTAAAGTTGGACGAGCGGATTTTAACTGTGTGGAGCAGATCAAGAAAAGCACGTATATTTGTTACTTACATCTTCCTGGAGGGGAAAGTCCTACATCCGAGAATGACCAGCCGCCGGTCCTAGCAAAGCTCTCAGTCGTGGGGTTATCCAGGAGGAGCAGCAGCGGAGGAGAGTTAATGCAGGACGCAGCGTTGTTAACGGAGAGTTAGAGGCAGCGTTGTTAATGGAGAGTGGAGGCAGCGTTGTTAACGGAGAGTTAGAGGCAGCGTTGTTAACGGAGAGTTAGAGGCAGCGTTGTTAACGGAGAGTTAGAGGCAGCGTTGTTAACGGAGAGTTAGAGGCAGCGTTGTTAACGGAGAGTTAGAGGCAGCGTTGTTAACGGAGAGTTAGAGGCAGCGTTGTTAACGGAGAGTTAGAGGCAGCGGTGTTACCGGAGAGTTAGCAAGGAGGCAGCGTTGTTAACGGAGAGTGGAGGCAGCGTTGTTAACGGAGGAGAGTTAACAAGGAGGCAGCGGTCCAGCTGAACGTCTCGCCAAACAGCATGTCCACCCAAACGTCCATGAAAAAGGCTTTTGACCAGAGGTGAGTGGAATATAAAAAGTAGGGACACAAATGATAACCTGACAATTAAAAAACTACCTTGAAAAAATGTTACTTGAGCACTGTGAGTAATGAACTTATTTTTATATTACTCAAGAAGGAGCCGTGATGGGAATAATGGCGTTTAAAACAACAGCGCTGCTAGCGAGGGTTAGTTTTTATTTTCACTTTCATTTGAGCTAGCGCTTCAGTTCTGGTGATCGATAATTAGCAGGGTCGCCATCAAGAAAAGCTCTCTGGGAAGGTTTTTTTTTGTCAAAACAACTTCCTCCATTTTATGCCTTCATATCGATGTCAAAGCGCTCTGAAACTGTATATTTTCTATTGTTAATGCGGCTTATCAGTATGACCCTTCCCAGCAGCCTTTGCGTGGTGACGTCAGCTGTAGAATACCCTATTGGACACACATATTTTACGTGTGCTATTTTCTCCCTCATGGTAGAGGTAAACTGGCAGCATGCCCTACAGAGATCAGGCTGTTATCTGCGGACTGGTCGAGCTCTGACTCCTGCGGTCAGATGCAATAGTAAACGGCTTTTGAGTCTCCAAAAACACCCCAGTGAATTAAAAAGTAGGCTCATTTCTAACCTCGTGACCTCATTAATGGAATTTTAATGTTTAATTTCTCGCCTAAAAACATCTTAAAATGTATTTTAGAGCCAAGAGTTTGTATAAAATGAACAACTTCTTAATTTCTGAATAGAGCTTCACTGTAGCGCATACCAGTGGACACAAACGGTATTACAAAAACACATACTTGGAAAATTTACGAGGGAAAAAACACATTTTTGTCTCTTGCCTTCCAGGGCTGAGTGAGCAAAGAAAAAAAAAAACACTTAGAAAATTGGTAGGAGAAAAAAAACGTTCTTTGACTCTTGGGGCTGGGCTGAGCAAAAAAAAAAAAAAAACTTAGAAAAATGCCACAAGAAAAACATTTTTTTTTCCATTTGCCTCTCTGGGCTTAGCAAAAAAATAAATAAATAAAAACTTAGAAAAATACCACAAGAAAATTTTTTTTCCCGTTGCCTTTCAGGGCTTCCGTAGGAACAGGGCCTGAACACCACAGCAGCAGAGGCAAAGATCTACCACACCAGACATGACCCAAGGTGTAGGCTATGCAAAGAGGCCCCTGAGACAATCCACCACATAACTGCAGAGTGTAAGATGCTGGCAGGGAAAGCATTCATGGAATGCCACAACCAAGTGGCTGGCATAGTGTACATGGGTTAAAAGCTAAATAAAAGTAGCATTGCAGTTCTAAATTTTTTTTTAAGTTTTTCTTCATAAATCACAAAGTTTGTGTAGAAAGTGACTTGTGCAGTATTCAGAGCCTGTCTTGTGTGTAAACAGCTTTATAAATGAGGCTCCTGGTGTTTCTCAGATAAAGTCTAAGACTGATTTAACCCAGTTAGTTTCTCACTCTCATATTGTTTCTTATTGACTTCTAAGATTAAACAGCAAGTGTGTTAGTCCCACTGAAGTACACAGACAGTGATACAAGCCACATATGTGCACCTTTGTTGATTAAAGTTTAATTTGCTCCAGACACTCTTTAGCTGTACACATGCTGACAGAGTGTTCATTATGTTCTAATTACAGGGCTCTAATTTAATATCTGAGGTGAGTTATTGATGTCTGTGATGCACCGTGACAGTTACAAACCAACTACAGCACAAACTCAAGTCAAACTATGAGCACATCACTACATACACTTCTTACCCTATTTGGATATTTCTGACATTATGCCAGGATTCTTATGGATCTTTGGTTTCTGTAGCTAGATTTGGCAGATTATTGTAGTTTTATGATTCTGCTGCTATTCTTTATTATGTCCCTAGACATTAACTTACCCACCCACTCACTCACTCACCCACCCACCCACCCACTCACTCACTCACTCACTCACTCACTCACTCACTCACTCACTCACTCACTCACTCACTCACCCACTCACCCACTCA
>SSNS01000149.1:0-20726 GCA_006937985.1 Aphyosemion australe | reverse complement strand
TCACTCACTCACCCACTCACTCACCCACCCACTCACTCACTCACCCACCCACTCACTCACTCACCCACCCACTCACTCACCCACCCACTCACTCACTCACTCACTCACTCACTCACTCACTCACTCACCCACTCACTCACTCACTCACTCACTCACTCACTCACTCACTCACTCACTCACCCACTCACTCACTCACTCACCCACTCACCCACCCCGTCACTCAAACTTTTCAGTTGACACACAGTTTAGCATAATTTCTGGTGATGAAATTAATTTAAGAAACAAAAAATGTGAGGAGCCGAAAGAGCCGGTTCATTTTAGCGAGCCGTAAGAACTGGTTCTCTTAAGAGCCGGAGTTCCCATCACTACTGTCATGTCAGGATGGACCAGAGCCTCTGAGGACCAGAGCCTCTGAGGACCAGAGCCTCTGAGGACCAGAGCCTCTGAAGAGGTTTACAACAGCTGGTTGGATTCATGACAATGAGAATGAAGGTGGTTCTGACTAGGGATGGGACAAAATATCGTTTGGCAAAATTTCGCGATACAAAACGTGACAAAAATGCATCGAGTAAAAAAAAAATGGATCGCGAAATAAAGACTATGGCACTGCTGCATGATTTGTGTATGGCAGGCATACAGTCTAAAGCCTCTGTTATAAAACAATGCTGCTGATTTGCGCAATGCCTATGAGGCATCTGGGAGCCTAAGGTCGTTTATAAGAGCTCAGACCGTGGCGGTAATGTTGCGCAATCATGTCCGTTTTATAAAAGATTACGCGATGGTGGCATAAAGGAGGTATGTGGGCGGTCTCTGCACTGTCGCGGACTTCCGTTTATCTTGGACATAACTTGCTTTTTGTTGCGATCAAAGCCGCGCTCGTTGAGGTTTTTTCCACATTTCTCTACAGGTGTGTGTCCTCCACCATCACTGTGAACAGTCAGATGATCTGAGCTGCAGATCTAACGGAGAGACGCTCCCGGAGCTCTGCATCGCTCCAGTTTATCATCTCAGCTGGTTCGAAAACGAAACTTGTGGCCGTGTTTACTTTCATTTTCAATATAGTTCCCGGCCGGAGCTCGGCATTAATTCATCACGTGGTCATGACACATCCCTCTGTTAAGTTAATGTGCGTTTATAAGACCGGCGAAGCCGCAATATTACAGCAATAATATTATCAAGCGTGGCGGCACGAATGCCGCAAAATTCGGTAATATTACGCTGATTTGCCATCATGGTGTGTCTTATAAAAAGGGCTTATGGTGGCAGGCTGACAGCACTATCTGCTGATTAAGCAGGTAAAACTAAATGAAAAAAAAAATCCGGGGAACGGTGCAGTGCGTCGTGACGTCATCACGTCAAGTCACAGCGCCTGTTGCAACAACACTGCAGGCAGGAGACAGTGTTTCTGCTCAAAGATCACTGATTACACCAGAACATGTTGATATGTTAGTTTTTTTGAAGAAGAACCAGTCCTGAGATAACTTAACCTAGGGTTAGAGCAGCACTAAGGGAGTGTTCTTGTTTGTGTTTGGCCTGTTAGGCCTTGTGTTTCCCTGTGTGCAACGCAAACAAAAATAAACAAGTTGTTATTATACAGTAATATTTTTTCCTTTTTTTTTTTTTAATATCGTATCGTGACATATCGTTTCGTGACTATGACTTATCGAGGTGCATCGTATCGTTAGTTTAAGTGTATCGTCCCATCCCTAGTTCTGACACGGCATCAGCATGGTGTACCTAATAAAATGACCGGTTAATGTATTTTTCACTCAAATAACTTGGAGACAACTTCAAATTAAGATCCACTTTATATTCAATCAAACATAAAACTGTAAAGAAAAGGTCTGATATTTATTTATTTATTGGGATGCTGATTAAAGCAGCTGCACCCGGGTTGGATCTCTGCGTCACTCACCAACCAACCATAAAACCCAACATCAACTAAAGGATAAACTATCACTTTCTAACAGGTTTGCTGGTGAAGGTTCTCAGTCATCCAGGTCATGGTAATTCAAACGGGTCCAAATGAAGACAACTTGACTTCTTGGTTTCTTGAAGACGTTTAACTTCTCATCCGAGGAGCTTTGTCAATTCTGACTGGAATATAGGAGGGTCAAGCTAATAAACTGTAGCTGTCTGTTGTTGCTCAACGAGCAGAAACGACCTATGAATACCCCTCCTCCCTACCTCCTGGTGAGTCGTCGGGTGTTCATTAGCCTCTACAGTAGATTTCATCACTGCCACAGAATCAGCCATAAGGAACAACAACCTAAGGGAAGCAGAAGCTGAAGAACTGAGGATCAAGGTTACAGCAGTTCTTTCTAATGTGAAGACTCCTCCTTCTAACTTGTCCCCACAAGAAAGAAAAGCCCTCTCCTCACTCAACAAAGACTAGAATATCTCAATTTTACCTGCAGACAAGGGACGTTGTACGGTTATTCTGAATACAACATATTACCGCAACAAAGTCATCACACTTCTGAGCGACAGCACCACGTATGAAGCTTTGAAGAGGGACCCGACAAGTGGATACAAGAAAAAAATCACGGACCATTTGCAGAAGCTGCTAAAGGACAAAGTAATCGACCGCTCATTTTACTACAAACTCTATCCAGGAGAAGCCACCCAATGTATACATGGTCTTCCAAAGATTCACAAGGAAGGAACACCACTCAGACCCAGTGTTGCCAACTGCCTTCGACAGAAAGTAGCTGAGGTTCACCCAGAAAGTCACCCAGATGTCGCCAGATGACGTCATAGCTCAGCCTCAGACCTCCTGCTCTCCTCATTCCGCTCTGCACGTTTGTTCATTTACCAGCGTTTTCTTCAACAGCGGCTCTTTTCCCTCATAGCTTCTCAACTTGTCCTTTATGTTTTCTCTCCATCTAGATCGTGATAATAACAGCGCACACAGGTGCACCGAGCAAAAGGGAGCGGGTGTTTCATGTTAAAATACCACCCCCCCCCCCCCGTGTCACTGAAGGAAACTCCAGTGAGCCACAGAGCTGCGTGTGTTAACAGGACGGTGGTTCAAACTCCCGCTGACTTTATTCGCCAAATGCAGGCAGGACCAAAGTGCCTGACTGCTGCAGGCCAGGAGACAGCGGAGTCACGCCTGCTCCGCCTCTAAACAGCAGAAGCTTGAATCTGCAGCAGCAGGTGTAAATCAGCGGTCTCCAGCTCTGCAGCTGCACATTTCTCGGCGGCCCAGCCGAGAAAAGTTTATGATTGGTCAGTCGATGTAACGCGTCCATCCTCGTGCCGCGGCTCGTGCACATGCACAGATCATTCTGTTTCCTGGCTCATGGAAGAATGGTCCGGAGCGCAAACTGTTTTTCTTGCTAATCTGCAGGGAATATCTACGAGAAAGTTCTACAGAAAGTAGCAAATGTCCTCAAAAAAACCGCTAGGTTTGTCGCTAGGCACTGTTAAAAAGTCGTTGAGGGGGTCGAAAAGTCGTTAGAAACAGCGACGAAGTCGCTGAGTTGGCAACACTGCTCAGACCCATCATCATCAGCATCAACTGGTCCCGCTGGTTGAAAAACCCAACATCACATACAGAATTTAGTGGATTTTGCAAAGAAATTTCAAGATCTCAAACTGGCTCCAGGTGAAACCATCATCTCGTTTGATGTCACTTCACTCTTTATACCCACAGCTGAAGCAGTAGAAGCGATTAGGAAACGGCTGGAACAAGATGATTCCTTAAAAGAGAGGACAAAACTGACTCCAGGCCAGATCTGCACCCTCCTGGACCTTTGCCTTTCTACCACCTATTTCAAACACAACAACAAGTTTGACTGGCAGAAACATGGATGCTCCATGGGCTCCCCAGTATCACCTATTGTCACCAACATATACATGGAGGAAGTGGAAAATGTCAGTTATCAGGACTTTACACCATCGGGCTGAGAATATTCCCACAAAGACTGAAGGAAAGCAAAAGGAAGAGAAACACTTCAAGAAAGCTCTTCAGAACCACAGATACCATAACTGGGCCTTTGTGAAATCAAAGAAGTCTGGAAAGGAATCCACAGCCTTTAATAGAAAAGACAAGGACAACAGGTGCAGAGGCACCATCATCCCATACGTGGCAGGAGTCTCTGAGAAACTGAGAAGTTTCTCCAAACACAACATCCCTGTAAACTTTAAACCCAACAACACCCTCAGACAGAAGTTGGTCCATCCAAAAGACAAGAAACCCAAACAGAAGCTCAGTGGCGTCGTCTATGCAGTCCAATGCAGTGAGGACTGTCCAGACCTTTACATAGGAGGAACTAAAGTTAAAGTCCCAAGTCATCATCACACAATAGTGAAATTGCATCTCTGCATTTGACCCATCCCCGTGGTGGGGAGCGGTGAGCTGCAGCTGTGGCTGCGCTCGGGAACTATTTGGTGGTTTAACCCCCCAATCCAACCCCTTAGTGCTGAGTGTCAAGCAAGGAGGCATTGGGTCCCATTTTTTCAAGGTATTTGGTATGACCCGACCGGGAATCGAACCCTGATCTTCCAGTCCTGGGGCGGACACTCTACCACTAGGCCACCGGAGCTTGTAAACTACACAAGCACATGGCACAACACAGGAGAGCCACCTCTTCAGGCCAAGACTCTGCAGTCCACCTACACCTAAAGGACAAGGGTCACACCTTTGAAGATGACGAAGTCCACCTTCTGGACACAGAAGAGAGATGGTTTGAGAGAGGAGTTAACCCTTTGGGCCCTAGCGCCCCCCAATTGGGGGCTTTTCCCGAAAAGAAAAGTTTAGCAGCAAATCAATATTCTAATATTTACACATCTCAACAAATCCCACAAGAATTCCCTTTAAAATGAGACCAAAATTAATCAAATAGACCATGTTGTTACAGAAATATACTCAATTAAGTGTGGGGATGTCATTTTCAAGCAGATTTCTCAAAAAAAGGCTTAGGGCCCAAAGGGTTAAGGAAGCTATTTATGTCAAACATGAAAAACCTTCATTAAATAGAGGAGGAGGGCTCAAGTTTCACCTTTCCAGCACCTATAATGCAGCTTTGAACCTGATTCCCAAACCGTTTCAGTCTAGGTCACACCCTCCTGCATCTAATCAACACAATTCCCACACAATAGAGGCTAAAGACTTACCAGGAGGTAGGGAAGAGGGGTATTCATAGGTAGTTTCAGCTCGTTAAGCAACAACAGACAGCTAGAGTTTATTAGCTTGACCCTCCCATATTCCAGTCAGAGTTGACAAAGGTCCTCAGATGAGAAGCAAAACGTCTTCAAGAAACCAAAGAAGTCCAGTTGACTACATTTGAACCCTTTTGGATTCTAACAGGTTAAGCATGAAGACAGCTGTAGATGGATGATATTTACATCAAAATAACTTTAACTTAAAAAGAATTACACGTGTGTGTCATGTTTGCTGGGGATAATTAGCTGCTGCTCTCTGAAGGAGAAACTGATCCCTTTTTACTGCCTCCTTTCAAGTCTTTACAGAGACTTCTTTTAATGTTTTTGGCATATTTTACTTCAAGGGTCTGCTTTTTTCAGTTGCTTTTACTTTTTTCATTTCAAGTTTCTTTTAGATGTTTTTTTCATCAGCAGCTCCACAGCTTTTCCTGGAGGTTCTAAAAGCCAAAGTGGGTAAATTTTTGATGTTCCAAAACCCTAAAAAAGAGAAGAACACAACAATGAGGAAGTTACCTTCAAATCAGGAAGAAGTGAAATTCTCAAAGAGAATGAATGACGTGTGTTTAGAGGACCTACCTGTGTGACAGTTTTCTAAAGTGAAACTAACGATTGTGTCGAGTTGAGAGACACAGGAAGTAGCAAAAACGGAGAGACACAAACTGTTTAGAGATGACCTAATAAAAAGGTGCGAGGTGGGAACTGGATGAAAGACATTTAGAGAGAAAGCCCAGCAGGAGAAGAAATAGAAGGTTGATACAAAAAAGTGGCACAGAATCTAAGACAAGATGCAATATTCACTGTCCCTCCCACTCCCTCTCATTATCACTTTGTTCCTGCCATTTTCTCTCCACAGTATGTGTCAGGCCTCAGACAGGATGTAGCTGCTATCACGACTGCTTGTGCATGTGAGTAATGGTGAAAGCAACGTGGGCACGTTCACCCCTGTCAAACAAACGTGTGTCAGTCAGTTTAGTGAGGAAGGAAAAAAAAGAGAAAACCTGCTCCAAGGTTTTATGGGGAGAAAAAAGTCTCAATAGATTTGTGTGTGTGTATCTAGATTTGTGTGTGCGTATCTAGATTTGTGTGTGCGCATCTATATTTGTGTGTGAGTACCTAGATTTGTGTGTGCGTATCTAGATTTGTGTGTGCGTATCTAGATTTGTGTGTGCGCATCTAGATTTGTGTGTGCGCATCTAGATTTGTGTGTGAGTACCTAGATTTGTGTGTGTGTATCTAGATTTGTGTGTGCATATCTAGATTTGTGTGTGCGTATCTAGATTTGTGTGTGCGTATCTAGATTTGTGTGTGCGTATCTAGATTTGTGTGTGAGTACCTAGATTTGTGTGTGTGTATCTAGATTTGTGTGTGCGTATCTAGATTTGTGTGTGCGTATCTAGATTTGTGTGTGCGTATCTAGATTTGTGTGTGTGTATCTAGATTTGTGTGTGCGTATCTAGATTTGTGTGTGCGTATCTAGATTTGTGTGTGCGCATCTAGATTTGTGTGTGAGTACCTGGATTTGTGTGTGCGTATCTAGATTTGTGTGTGCGTATCTAGATTTGTGTGTGCGTATCTAGATTTGTGTGTGAGTACCTAGATTTGTGTGTGTGTATCTAGATTTGTGTGTGCGTATCTAGATTTGTGTGTGCGTATCTAGATTTGTGTGTGCGTATCTAGATTTGTGTGTGAGTACCTAGATTTGTGTGTGCGTATCTAGATTTGTGTGTGCGCATCTAGATTTGTGTGTGAGTACCTAGATTTGTGTGTGCGTATCTAGATTTGTGTGTGCGCATCTATATCTATGTGTGTGTGTATAGATCTATGCATGTGTAACTCTTGATTTATAACTTGTGTTTACATTTTTGTGTGTAACTTCAGCTCCTACACATACAAATCATTAAATACAAACACACAAATCAACTGGTACACACGGACAAAACTACATTACATACAGATCAGTTTACAAGTACAAAAACCCTTTTGAGACTCTTTTCTCGCCTGACTGATTTGTGCGTAAATGGTGCATTCAATGCTGGGTGAAAGCTGGGAAATCTGAATTTTCTTTGGAGTTGGTCTAAACTTGTGTTGAAGGGGCAAACATGTTTTTCTGTGGAAAAATAGAATATCTCATGATCCTGTAGTTACAAAATATTAACCTAAATTTACTTTTTAATAATCTAAAATAGTTTATTTAGACATAAATGTGTTTATGAGCTATGAAGACGTAGTCAAATGGTTGTAAGAAATGACCACTAGATGGCAGAGTGGTTCTCTGACTGGGAAAAACACGCTTCAACCGACAGAAAGCAGGAGAAGATGGCGCGGCGCCCTGGTGATCTTTCCTCTGAAGTAAGTAAAAGTTAAACCTGCACGCTTTGCAGTCCGGTTATGAGACAGGCAGCTGTTATTGTAGACCATTTCAGACGTTTTATAGGTCTGGCAGCTTGACACCGTCCTCATTTCTGTGTTAGCAGGCGCTAACGTCTGTAAGCTAAGCTACTTTAGCCATTTCAAGCTGTTGAGAACATAGACATGAATAGAGAATAGTGTTTCTGTCTTTCAGCAAAATCACACCAACTTCACTTTGACATGTATGTTAATAGAGTTGTGTAATGAAATTGCTAAATGATTTAAAACAGTTTTTAATAGGTGGGTTTTAAAGAGGCTGTAAGCTAACCTAACATTATTATCCCTTATTATCTGTGCACCTTAATCTCATGGAAAAGGGCTGCCTCCTACTGTTTGCGCTCAAGCGATTATGTACAGCTGGAGGTTCCGTTTGTGCGAACTACCATGGGAAAACGTGCCTTCGTTCACTCAGCTCCCTCCACATGGAACAAACTGCAACAAAATTGGAAGCTAATGGAATTGGTTTCACTGAACACTTTTAAGGCCAAACTGAGAGCTTTTCAGTCCACTGTTTTTACTTGTAATTGTTTTTAAATGTTGCCTATTTTTCTGTCATTTTTGTAACTGTTTATGCTGCCTCTTGGCCAGGACTCCCTTGGAAAAGAGGTTTTGAATCTCAATGGGACATTTCCTGGTTAAATAAAGGTTAAATAAAAATAAAAAAAATAAATAAACAAAAACACAATGCTAAGCAGCTTTTATGCCCTTGATGTAATCTGAACAAAGTCAAATGTAACTAAATCATTCTATTGGTTTTACAGAGCACAAACACTATTCTCTATTCATGTCTAATCGTGTTAACCGGCTAACTGCAGCTAGTTAGCAGCTGGTCTTTGTGTGTTTAAACGGGCCTATTCAGCTTCTTCACTTCATCAGCGCAGTTTTAAATTTGTTTAGAGTTTTGTAAATTCTTTGGAGATTTCTGAGTTTAAAGTGAATTCTATTGAGACACAATAATGTTCATGACGTGTGTAAAGAGTAGTTACTAAACTATCTGAACTAGGGCAGCTGTTTTTTATTCTGAGACTGCCATGTGAGTTTTAGATCACACAGCAGCATCATTTGGGATATCAGTAAAGTAAATGTGATCATGAACATGAGTAATTATTTCATATTTTTCAGTTAAACCACATGATGCTGACTTCAGTGACCTGCTGCAGCATGTCACACACTCAGGATCACCATGGTAACACGATGTGTCCTCCAGAGCAACCAGAGCTGAATCAGGACGTCTGAACAACAGAACTAGAACCTTCACAAAGTTGGTATTTACTGCAGGACTGTTCCTTTGCATCTGTTTAATATCATTCATTTATCATCTGAGGTCAAGTTGGGATTAGAATCTTTACTTCAAGACAGAACACGAAATGAAGAATTATTAATGACAAAATCTCAGCATAAACAAATAAGTGTAGAACAGTAACTAAACAGTTAAGCCTGGGACACACAGGAGACAGACGCGCCACGGTTTAATGGTCACACAGGAGGCGCCGCGCCGCTGAACGCGGGACTTGAGAACAGGAAGCGGAAAGTGACTCTTTTATTTATATGTGATCAGACTTGCCGCTGTGTTTAGTGAGACTCTAATTGATTAAAAATGGTAAGTATGCTATCTATTAGGATCGTACAATATCTTTTGCTTCTCAACTTCAACAATAAAAAGCTCCTCATCCATGTTTTGGCAGTTGGGTTTATGCCGGCGTTTGGGTTTGTGCCGTAAAGCCGTTCCGCGTCGTAATGTCTGTTGTAAAGTACTCAACAATGTTGTAAACAGCTGCGCCATGGTGCGCCGCAGCGCTTGAGATAGAACTGGCGCCTATCTTCAGCTCCTCTGCGCGGACCGGCGCTTCTGGGATGCGATGCTGCGCTCCCCGTGTAGCCACTCTCACTAACTATAATGACTTCTTTTTAAAATGACGGCGCGGGCGTGACACGGCGCGTCTGTCTCCGGTGTGTCCCAGGCTTTACAGGTTACACTGCTGCTACTGCATTCATGTCTATCTTCATGTTCTCAGAGGGACTGATCATGAGTGGTGAGCTGAGCGATGAGCAGGTTGGTGGAAGCTGCCGGTCCGGTCAGTAGCTACGTTTACATGGGCACAAGTAATCGGATTGATCGCCCTATCGGATCAAAAATTCGTCATGTAAACATGTCAATCGGAATATGCTGATCCGATTCGGCCTGATCCGAATGAAATTTCATTCCGATTGAAAGAGGTGGTTTTGTCCAATCGTCAATCCGATTGGCGTCCATGTACACAGCCATTCGGATCGTTGGGGTAAAATAATGCCCACTGCGCATGTGTGCAGCTTCAGCGTGCCCTCTTTTCGCCTCTGCGCATGCTCAGGACAGATCGAAAACATGGCGGGCGGTGAACAGAAGTGGTCTGTTGCCGACGCTATTTTTTACTGGAAATACTACGGGAGCTCAATATTACTGAACGTCTCGATGGCCGAACGGTTAAAAATGCCGAGTTATAGACTCAAGTGCATCTAAAGTGCATCTAAAGATGCAGGAAGCGGGAAATCACCGAAGCTAGAGAATAAGCAAATACAATGCAAGGGAAAAGACGTGCGGAACGAGATGGCGTTTGTTTACAATTTTTCTTCCGGGAAAGAAGTCTGCGCATGCGCAAGCTATGGTGCGGGCATCGCGGCGTGATCGGATCATTCCAGTTATTGTCCATGTAAACAGAGGTTTGGGATTTCTGATCAACCAAGATTTGAATCGGATTGGGGAAATTTGGCGAATGTAAACGCAGCTACTGATGGAGTCAAAGCTGGTAAGTGGACTAGTGGAGTGCTGCAGCTGGCTGGGTGATGGGGAGGCTATCAGAATAAAATTCATATTAAAGTGATCAGGAATTTATCACGTACCAACGCTAATGCAAGCACCGTAACAACTTTTTCTGAGGTTTCCTGCAGATGTCAAGATTCTGTTTGAATGTAATAACTTTTATAGAATCACTGATTTTAAAATTAAAGATAAGGGACGTAAAAATCCCTCCAACAAACCATTCATATGTACTGGTGCTACCGCATTGGTGGGGGTATGCTTGTTGTGATGCAAGATGCATTAGACAGCATATAGATCTGTTTAGCTGTAATTCTTAATCTCAGCCTGATGAATCTGCTGCTTATTTTACGTCACACATCATGACACGAAGACTGCAGCTTTCTAAAAGACTTGCTTCTCTCTCTAGAACAGTGGTTCTCAATTACTTTTGGTGAAGCCCCCCCTAGGGTACATAGATTTTTTCGCGACCCCCCCTCCCCCCTCGGGGTAATTTGCGAGCGGGGGTGGGGGGGTGGGGTGCTACTTTGAAGTGGCCCCAAAATGCCTAGAAACGGCCCTGGGTGTGGGACTACGTTTTGAAGGTGACTAGAATTGTATCAAATAAATAAATAAATAAATATTACTTGCTTATAAGTTATTACTTTATAAAGTCACAAACGTGTAGTGGGATAAATCTGCCTGCATTTTCCTTTTCAAGCACTTTGTTTTATTTTTTATGCAACCATTTTCCTGTCCTGTCTGTATTTGAGCTGCATCTCCTCTCAATCCTCCAGAAAAACTGCTGCCTGGCTTCATTTTTCACGATTTAAGCAGATCAAAGAGATCTGTGAAACATAGCAGAGTGCGCTGCGCTCGCTGCTGCGCCAGTGAGGTAAAGTCGCAGAAGCACGGGTGATGGACCGCAGCAACGGAGCGTCAGACACAAATAAAAGACAGAAAGTTCTTGTATTTTTAATTCCAGAACTTGACAGGATGTCCAGACAGACCTCTGAATCCCTCTGTCAGTGCTTCTCTTCAGCGCTCCTCACGTGACATTTGCGCACAGGCAGGTGACCAGTTCACGCAGAGCAGAATGTGCGTTTGGGCGGCAGCAGGAATGTTAATTCAAGTGAAATCGTTGAATTGTGTTGTTTATATGTTACTGGGAACTCTGGTCAGCTTGTGTGGGATAAATATTAATGAAAAAAGAATGGATATTTAACGGTTTTATTGAATATTTATTATTATTTTAAAAATAAGTGAAAATAGATCATGCTGCCTCTGGCTGCCAACAAATGATTCTTTCCATTTCTCATATAAGAAAGAAAGAAAGTTATGTTCAGAAAAAAACATTTTATTTAAATAAAATCAAACAGTGGTGCAGGGCAGCTCAGGGAAACAAAGATGAGGCATCTTTTTAACATTACCATGTTCAATAGGGCTGTTTATACGTCACTCTACCAAACAAAATTATAAATGAAACAAAAGTAAGAAAAATCTAAATTTCTCTTCCATGGAACATTTGCACTGCTCCATTAAATAAAATCCATGTTTGGACTTTTTCTGTGTTCACAAATCAGTTCGTACATGTATTGTGGAATCTGTTTTACTCTCCGTTGGGGAAGCTCCGAGCGGGGTGGGGGGAGGGGTTGGGGGGGTCAGGTGCGGTGCGCCGCGCCCCCCCTGCTCCCAAGGGGGTCCCCACAAGATTGCAGGGGGTCCCCACAATTTTGTCTTTGCCGAGGTTGTGAGGTTAGCAAGATTTTATTTGTAAAAATTACATTTATGAAATCCCAATAACACACCCTACAGTATAATCAGAACTCCATATAAAAGTTATAACTCTGTACGTCTGTATAAAGTTTGTAAATGATCACATTTAATGTGTTTATGGGTGTAGGAGTTGGGGTTGGGGGTCCTGGTTTGTGTTGGACACGAGCAAGGGGGTCCTCAAAGAAAAAATTTGGGAACCAATGCTCTAGAACATCCACCACATCTGGGAGCTCCATGAAAGCAGCAGCAGACACCTGGTTCCAGCTGAAAGTGTTGATGTCTTCTTTGGTGGTTGTGATGTCAGAGAGAGGGATCCTCATGTCCTGAAGAAGTCTGGAGCCTGTGGAGCTCACTGAAGCAGACGTTCTTTTATGGGGTCTCATGCATTTGAGAGTAAAACGTGTCGATCCCCGACTGAAAATGTATATGCAGATTAAACCTATTGCACACAGTTTACCGTTATTGTGACCAATGGCTTTTAATAAATAAATATATGAAAAATGTTTGGTTATGTGGTTTTGCACAGCTGACGCACACTTATTTTGTCATCTAATATGTTTTTAACCAGAAACAGTTTTATTTCAATTAACATTTTAATCAATCAGTTACTATTTATACTAGTTGTTAGGCTGGAAGCACCATCAGCAGGGTTATAGATGCATCTACACCCACATATTTTCCTCCAAGTCATTAAAAACTTGTTTTAAATGAATTTAGATCAGCTGTGTCGTTCTGCTCCTTTTCCATCTGACAACAGACAGACTGAAGATTACAGGACTAAATCCTGGAAACGGTAATATCTCATGTTTTGTTAGAGGAAGTAGATCTGAAGGCAAGCTAGCGCTGACATATTTAAGTCTATTAGGACAAAAAGTAAAGCATCCCTATGTTAGCACACAGAGAACAGGAAGCTCAAATTCTAACCCAGATCCTTACGTTGATGAGTGTATTATATAAACTGTTATTTTTATACAATTATACGTATTTTAGCTGAATATGAACTGTACCCTAAATGTTTTCAACGTTGTGTTTGCAGTCTGGCTGCCCTCTAAAATATAAAAATGATAAATGTTCGTGCTGCTCCAAAGGGAATTGCTTTGATAAAATACATAATCAGTGTAGTAATTAATACACATTATTGATCAATAATCACCAAAAAATCCATGTGGAAATGAGAAAAGGGTCGTTTTAGCGTCCAGTCCTGCCAGAAGCCGCTCATACTGACTGGCAGCACTGAGCTGTTTGGAACTATGCGGGGCTACATGAACCACGTGACCGCGTGTCAGCGAGTTCAAAGCATGTCGCAACTTTGTCTTTTGACTTCAGAGGAAAGATCACCAGAGCTGCTCCATCTTATCGTGCCTTCTCCCGGTTTGAAGCGTGTTTTCCCAGTCAGAGAACCACTCTGCCATCTAGTGGTCATTTCTTACAACCATCTGACTACGTTTTCATAGCTCATAAACACATTTATGTCTAAATAAACTATTTTAGATTATTAAAAAGTAAATTTAGGTTAATATTTTGTAACTACAGGATCATGAGATATTCTATTTTTCCACAAAAAAACATGTTTGCCCCTTCAACACAAGTTTAGACTAACTCCAAAGAAAATTCAGATTTCCCAGCTTTCACCCAGCATTGAATGCACCATCTACGCACAAATCAGTCAGGCGTGAAAAGAGTCTCAAAAGGGTTTTTGTACTTGTAAACTGATCTGTGGGTAATGTAGTTTTGTCCGTGTGTACCAGTTGATTTGTGTGTTTGTATTTAATGATTTGTATGTGTAGGAGCTGAAGTTACACACAAAAATGTAAACACAAGTTACAAATCAAGAGTTACACATGCATAGATCTATACACACACATAGATATAGATACGCACACACAAATCTTTAGTTACGCACACACAAATCTAGATACACACACAAATCTATTGAGACTTTTTTCTCCCCATAAGGTTTCCTCACAAGACCTGCTTGTACTGATCCATAAATAATGGCTTAAAGGAAAACAGCTGGTCAGAAAACACAACATCATCATAACAAGGAAGTAGAACAAAAGGAATTTAGAAATTTTAAAGAAGAATTTCAGAGTTCATTATTTAGAAATAAATGAAGGAAGTTCTGTTTCCGTAAATTTCCTGATTGTTTTCTGTATTATTAGTAAATTTCCCTGTGTACAGGTGACACCAGAAAATGAGAATGTGGTGCAAAAGTTAATTTACGTCGGTGTTTGAACATGGGATTCGATTAAAAAAATTATGAGTATAGTACAGACTTGTTTATAACTCAAATAGCTTTTGTTTAAAGTTTTTATTACCTTTAGGTATATTTTAAAGGTTGATCCCTATATTTCTATACTGTATGACATGTAAAGTTGAATTAGTGAGCAATAAAGCCTTGGAGTTTAACAAATCTTTAACTTTGTATAGTATTGCCACTGACTTTGACTTTTCCTTTCAAATGTTGTTTCCATAATAAATTATAAGGAAAGGAATTTTGTTGCATAAACTTTCAATTTCAGTATTTGGAATTCTTAATGGGCTGCACAGTGGCGCAGTGGTTAGCGCAGTTGCCTTGCAGCAAGAAGGTTCTGGGTTCACATCCCGGCCTGGGGTCTTTCTGCATGGAGTTTGCATGTTCTCCCTGTGCACGCGTGGGTTCTCTCCGGGTACTCCGGCTTCCTCCCACAGTCCAAAAACATGACTGTCAGGTTGATCGGTCTCTCTAAATTGTCCTTAGGTGTGTGTGTGGTTGTTTGTCCTGTGTGTCTCTGTGTTGCCCTGCGATGGACTGGCAACCCGTCCAGGGTGTACCCCGCCTGTTTGCCCGATGTCTGCTGGACATAGGCACCAGCCCCCCGCGACCCTGCTCGGATAAGCGGTTACAGAAAATGGATGGATGGATGGAATTCTTAATATAAATTCCACATTTTTTACGTTTGATTTCCAAAGATCATTCTTTTTCAGTGATAATTTATTCACATCAAACCAAGATTTTAGGACATTTAAGCCATCCTTTAGATCTTTGCCTGAACAAACTAAATTTGTATCATCTGCAGACATTATAAATTAGAAAAATTCTGTAGTGTTACATATATCATGTATATATAAAATGAATAGTTTTGGACCCATTACCTATTACACAGATTATTTCTCTAAATCCTGATTTTGTGTTGTATTGTTCTATGCATCGTTGTCTGTCTTTTAAGTAACTTTCTATCCATGAGCGGTTGCATGATTGCTGCAGCACCAGTATGGACTCAGTGGCCCCGTTATAGCTCAGGAAGCCCAGGGCTAAACTTGAGTCGTGGATGAATGAGTCCACGCTCGCTGCGAGAAGACGTTGTTGAATGGCTGAGAGGAAAACGGAAAAAGGATAGGCTCCTGATTTTTTTCTAGAGGCTAAGAAATGCTCTTTGTTGCTATCAGGTCGTGGTGATGGGGGCAAGGAGGAAATATTTTTCAGATATCATTCAGTCTGCCACGTGTTCTTTTTAGTGTCTTAGACAATGTCCTCAATATTTCCCAACCTGCAGAAATTGAGGCCTCATGTGAGTAATTTCTGACATGTTTTGTTAATAAAATAGTGAGCATTAGAGCTCAGATGCCATCATTTCCTCTTGAAATTGCTTCTGGATGCTGCCCTTCAGCATTTTGTCGATTTGTGCCACTGACACTGGATTCCCTGTGGGAGATTTTGGAACCCTTAAAACCCTCTGGCTCATCTCCTGATATCCATATCCATGATCCATATCATGAAAAATCCCCTTTTTGGAGCTTTTAACCGTGTTATTTTGTCATTTCCTCATGAGAAATATACCACCAAACCCTTTCTTGGCTGCATTCATGCATTTTCCCATCTACAATTTGGTCAATGTAAAGATTTTTCCTGCAAACGTTAGAAAGTAGCCCACTTGTGTCATCAGGCATTTCTCCTCCCACTGAAGCTGGTCTGGTCTTGGTTCTGAAACCTGGATATTCTGTGGATATTCTGACAGATTACTTCTGCATTGGGGACAAAACACAGCCGTAAAAACCATGCATCCTGTTTACAGACACACTTAATGGCTAGCACAGGATATATGTGTTAGGTGACTGGCATTTTGCAGCAGGTTCAGTGGTACAGTGGTTAGTGAGTCAGGCTAGCATGGAGTTTTGCGCAGGTTCGCATCCTGGTCGCTGTAGTAACTTTTTTTCTTCTTTTCTAGCTACAATTGCTAGTATTATGTTTTCAACCCTGTATTGGTAAACTGTTTAAAATATAAGGACTAATCTGTTTGTTTTTTACTTCGCTCGTTTTCCTCTGCTTATCCACGTCCAGTTCGCGGGGGTAGCATCTCAAGTAGGGCATCCCAGATAGCCCTCTCTCCAGCCACCTCCACCAGCTCCTCCGGCTGGACCCCAAGGTGTTCCCGGGCCAAATTGGAGATGTACTTGCTCCAACATGTGCTTGGTCGACCTGGGGGCCTCCTGCCGACAGGATATGCCCGAAACGCCACCCCAGGAAGGCATCCAGGCGGCATCCTGACCAGATGCCCGAACCACCTCAGCTGGCTCCTCTCGATGCAGAGGAGCAGGGGCTCTACTCCGAGTCCCTCTCAAATGTCCGAGCTCCTCACCCTATTTCTACGGCTAAGCCCAGCCACCCTCCCGGGGAAACTCCTCGTTTTTTACCTTCTTTGTTTATTTAGCATGTGTGAGTCCATGTGAGGTGAGCAGAGTATCAACTAAAATGCTGCTTGGAAATGAACAAATTCAAAGATTTTTAGAGACACAAAATATTTAGCTGAAAATAATCAATAAAACTAAAACATAAATAAATGAAATCTGCTTCAGCTGGCTAAATAAGTTACTGCTGACATCACTGGGAGTCAAACCGGCGTCAGCAGATGGAAAACAAGACAAAAGATTTTACCACCAGACTACGAAGGCCAACACAACAGGAGGCTTGCCTAAGCTGCTCTTGTAGGTGTCAGAGCGGGCGTGGGCAATATTGCCAGCTGCCTCTGACAGAAAGTAGCTGAGGTTCACCCACAAAGTCACCCAGATGTCGCCAGAAGACGTCACACGCTTATTTGCATATTGATGATGTCATCACGTTACATTGGTGTTCATTTCCCCCTCAACATCTAAAATAAAAAATAAATAAATAAACAACTATAAGTATATATATATATATATATATATATATATATATATATATATATATATATATATATATATATATATATATATATATATATATATATATATATATATATATATATATATATTTATATACTGCTCACAAAAATTAAAGGAACACTTTTTTTATTGGGCCTGGCATGAAATCAATGAAACCTGTCTGATAATTTTCTGGTTGATGAAGCAGCTGAGGGCATTGTTAATCACTTTCAGCTGTATTGGTGTTCATGGACTTAACGACAGGTGCACTAAAGTGGCAAAAATTACAAAACCCTCAAAACAGGACTGGTTTAACATGTGGAGGTCATTTCAAGTTTCTCCCTCTTGATCTTTTTTGGCTGGTTTTCCACTCGTGCTAGTTTTGGCTTGAGTAATTATCTCTACTGGCAGCATGAGGCGATTCCTTAACCCTACAGAAGTTGCACAGGTTGTCCAACTTCTCCAGGAGGGCACATCCACACGTGCTGCAGCAAGAAGGTTTAATGTGTCTCCCAGCACAATCTCCAGAACATGGAGGAGATTTCAGGAGACTGGCGGTTATTCTCCGAGAGCTGGACAGGGCCGTAGAAGGTCCACAACCCATCAGCAGGACCGATACCTGCTCCTTTGTGCAAGGCGGAACAGGCTGAGCACTGCTTGTGCCCTACAGAATGACCTCCAGAGGGCCACTGGTGTGAATGTCTCTACCCAATCAGGAACAGACTTCATGAAGATGGCCTGAGGGCCCGACGTCCTGTAGTGGGCCATGTGCTCACTGCCCAGCACCGTAGAGCTCCACTGGCATTTGCTCAAGAACACCAGAATTGGCAAGTCCGCCACTGGCGCCCTGTACTTTTTACAGACGAGAGCAGGTTCACCCTGAGCACCTGTGATAGACGTGAAAGAGTCTGGAGAAGACAAGGAGAACGTTATGCTGCCTGCAACGTCAGTCAACATGACAGGTTTGGTGGTGGGTCAGTGATGGTCTGGGGAGGCATATCCATGGAGGGACGCACAGACCTCTACTGCCTAGGAAATGGTGCTCTGACTGCCATAAGGTATCCAGATGAAATCCTTGAACCCTTTGTCAGACCCTACGCTGATGCAGTAGGTCCTGGTTTTCTCCTAATGAACGACAATGCCCGGCCTCATGTGACAAGAGTATGCAGGCAGTACCTGGAGGATGAAGGAATTGAAACAATTGAATGGCCTTCACGATCCCCTGACTTAAACCCAATAGAACATCTGTGGGACATTATGTTTCGGTCCATTAGGCGGCGCCAGGTTGCTCCTCAGACTGTACAAGAGCTCAGGGATGCCCTCACACAGATCTGGGAGGAAATGCCACAAGACACCATCCGTTGTCTCATTAGGAGCATGCCCCGACGTCAAGCATGCACACAAGCTCGTGGGGGCCACACATGATACTGAAAAGTTTTTGAAATAATGGACTAGCCTGCCACATCTTCATTTCACTCTGATTTTAGGGTGTCTACACAATTGAGCCCTCTGTAGGCTGAAAACTTTTATTTCCATTAAAAGACTTGGCATCCTTTTGTTCCTAAGACATTGCCCTGTCGTTATTTGTATAGATATCCAACTTCATATTGAGATCTGATGTATCTAATGTGTTTC
This sequence comes from Aphyosemion australe, assembly GCA_006937985.1. NCBI lineage: Eukaryota > Metazoa > Chordata > Actinopteri > Cyprinodontiformes > Nothobranchiidae > Aphyosemion > Aphyosemion australe. The sequence continues at coordinate 1,801 of SSNS01000149.1, read as the reverse complement.
TTTAAAGTGGTCCTTTCATTTTTGTGAGCAGTGTAGTTGTAATCACAGGTTTGACTTTAATGAACTCATCTGCAGATGTTCTTTAACCCACAGCACTTTTCTATTTTTAGGGTCTGAAGTATTTTGTTTCTCAGAAATTTTGGTTTCTGATCTTCAAAGATTTTCACTAAAGATTTTTCAAACATGTCCGTCTGTCTTAGGATTAAAAGGGAGGTTCTGTTATAGGACATAGCTCAGACCTCCTGCTCTCCTCATTCTCACAGACGCTCTGCACGTTTGTGCATTTACCAGCATTTTCTTCAACAGCAGGGACCAGCTCCAGTGGCCTAGTGGTAGAGTGTCCGCCCTGGGACTGGGAGATCGGGGTTCGATTCCCGGTCGGGTCATACCAAAAACTTTGATAAAAATGGGACCCAATGCCTCCTCGCTTGACACTCAGCACTAAGGGGTTGGATTGGGGGGTTAAACCACCAAATAAGTTCAAGCGCGGCCATGTCTGCAGCTCACCGCTCCCCACGGGGATGGGTCAAATGCAGAGGACAATGTGTGACAAACTGATGTCTTTATTCTTAATCTTTTCCCCTCATAGTTTCTCCAATTCTCTGCTGTGTTTTCTCTCCATCTAGATTGTGTTAACGGTGCGTACAGGTGCACGGAAGGAAACTCTGATGAGCCACAGAGCTGCGTGTGTTAACGGGATGGTGGTTCAAACTCCCGCTGACTTTTGCCAAATGCAGGCAGGACCAAATTGCCTGACGGCTGCAGACCCAGAGGCAGCAGATTCATGCCTGTGCCATGTCAGTAGAAGCGTGAATCTGCAGCAGCAGGCGTAAATCGGCGGTTTCCATCTCTGCAGTTGTACATTTCTCATTGGCCCGGCGGAGAAAGGTTTATGATTGGTCAGTCGATGTAATGTGATCATCCTCGTGCACATGTGCAGATCATTCTCTTTCCTGGCTCAAGGAAAAATGGTCCAAAGCACTAACTGGGCTTTTTGCTAATCTGCAGGGAAAATCTACGAGAAAGTTCTACAGGAAGTAGCAAAGGGTCCTCAGAAAAGCCGCTAGGTTTGTCGCTAGGCGCTGTTTGGAATAAAAAGTCGTTGAGGGGGTCAAAAAGTCGTTAGAAACAGCGACAAAGTCGCTGAGTTGGTAACACTGGGCGTAGGCGGAGTTTCACTGAAACAGACCGTTTCGTTTCCGGATATAAATTCAAGCTGATGAAAATAACTCGTATTTGAGATAAATGACATCTCAATATTTTATCATATATTGTGCCTACCTTTGAGCTCAAAGTTTTAAAATAGCATGATATGGAACCTTGAAGAAGGTTTTTTCCTCTGTTGGCCCTTGGGTTCTTTCCATGGTTAATTGTAGCCTTTCATCTGGTGTGGTTCCAGAATCTTCAGAATCAGAAGGGTTTTATTGCCAGATGTGTGAGAAATCACAACATTAGGAAATTGCTGCGGTACTTGGTGCAAAAAGAAAGATAAAAAATAAGAGATAAGCAAATATAGGAAATAATAATATACTCATGATAAAATAATTAATATAAAAAGGGTGGCAATAATTAGAGAAGCAGCTACTATAGACACAGTGCAGGTACTATTCAGAGTGGATCAGCTTCAGGTACAAACACAACACCGGGTCATGTGACTGGGACCAAGCGACTGGAGTGGGCAGCCCTAGGATTGACATTCATGAGTCCAACAGCAGAGGGGAAGAAACTGTTCTTGTGGCGAGAGGTTCTGGTCCGAATGGATCTGAACCTCCTGCCAGATGGGAGCGGGTCAAAGAGACAG
>SSNS01000148.1:1475255-1500501 GCA_006937985.1 Aphyosemion australe | reverse complement strand
TTACGTAGTTCGTGTAGCGTGTCTTTTGTCACTGTCAAGTTTCTCACGTCACGCAGCATGCTAACATTTCCTTCCGCTTTTCAAAATAAAACCAAAATAAAATACATACTTTAACATTTTTCTCGCTTTTAATTTATACCAAGGTGCCTTTAGAAGTTTGAGCATTTTAAAACATCAACGGAGAATGATTTTAGCTATGTTTAACACAGTGTGTTAGTACATTCATGAGGTATGTTACAGTATAAAAAATGGGTTAAAAGGTTAAAATAAGCTCAATAAGTTATATAAACATAGCTAAAATCATTATTATTATAAATTAAAAGCGAGAAAAATGTTAAAATCTGTATTTTATTTTGGTTTTATTTTGAAAAGCGGAAGGAAAAGTTAGCATGCTGCGTGACGTGAGAAACGTGACAGTGACAAAAGACACGCTACACGAACTACGTAATGCGCGGTGGTTTGGACTAATTAAACACGTTTATGGATCGTTAACTGGATGGTTGGTAATGAACACTTGTTTCTGGGGTTTTGAACTACGTATAGGCATTTTTTAACTCAAAGTTTGTCTGGTAGTTATGTTTCTTTTGCACTTAAAAGTGGTTTAACTGAATAGTTAAGCGTTTGCTAAAATAGCTGTTCTGGGTTAGCTAACTCAGAGAACTATGGAGGCTGTTCTTCATCATTCCGGTCTGAAAATTGGGGGACTACTAGTGAAGTGCTAATGGACTACTAAAAGAGTGCTTTGTATTATAAATTTTGCTTTGACATTGTTTATGCACTGAATCCGAATTCTCCTCCTTCTATTAGGGTTTTTATGGCAGTCTGGAAACAACATGAGGTGCATTACCGCCACCTACCGACCTGGAGTGGGGACTGGTACCTCTCTTCCACCACCATTTAGTTGTGTGTGTGTGTGTGTGTGTGTGTGTGTGTGTGTGTGTGTGTGTGTGTGTGTGTGTGTGTGTGTGTGAATAAAACTGTAAAGTCTCTAGAGTAAAAACTGTCTTCAGCTATTCTTATCTGTCCTGTGTAGTTTTTGGGCATGAGATATGTAAAGTGTTGTATTTTTAATAAATCATTTATTTGTCAAGATTGTATAATAAAAGCAGTAAGTAATGGTTAAGTACCTAGTAGTTACTGATTCATTCCTCAGTAGGTACTTGGGATGTGGCATTACTTTACTTTAGGGTACACATAAGCAGTAGGTAATGGTTAAGTACCTAGTAGTTACTGATTAGTTCCCCAGTAGGTAACTGGGAAGAGGCATTACTTTACTTTAGGGTACACATAAGTAGTAGGTAATGGTTAAGTACCTAGTAGTTACTGATTAGTTCCTCAGGTAAGGAGACTTCACTTTCCATCATCTCTGGAGACGGACGGATGCTGACGAGGGACGATGAAGCGACAGACAAGTGAAATCAAGATGATACAGGGATGTTAAATCACTGACGTTGCAAATTATCTGCATTCTTCATGAAGTTTACAAAACAGAGTCTACAAGCACTACATTAATCTGGGATTCGTTCCTTATTGCTTTCATAAATAACTACCCATTAGTCCCTAAATAAGACTGATGAGCGGTTTTACCAGTAACTACTGGTTAACTACCCATTAGTCCCTGCTTCATTACTCATTACCCCCTAAGTCGTTCCCTAGTAACGAAGCACAAAAAAATAATGAGAGTTTGTAGCAGTAACTACTGGTTAACTACCTATTAGTCCCTGCTTCATTTCGCATTAACCCCGACGTAGTTCCCTAGTAACTAAGCACTATTTTGCGTACCTTATTGTAAAGTGTTACCAGAAAAACTGACAACTCCCATTCAGCTGAGAACAAATGCTGTAAGTCTAACCTTCCTTCCAACATGATTGAGATATCAGACTGTTTTGTTTTTACAAATTGCACCTTTAATGTTCCCTTTTGGCTCAGGATGGTCTGTACTTTCCCCATAGTTACCCATATCCATTTGGCATAGTGTATAAAGTGCAGCTACTTGTTATGCTCATGCATATTCATGTCTGCAGATGGCCATATTTAATAAGACATATTTAACAAGCAACTAAGGCTGTAGCAGCTGAAATCTCACTCTCAAAGCCGCCACTTATGCAGTACAATACATTTTGCATGAGTAGAGATGTGACCTCCACAATGTCCTGCTATATATTGTGTCACATTCTTTCCCAGCAACATCTATTCAGCATTTTTTATCTCAAATACACAAAATCAGTCCTAACAAATGAGGATAAAGAAAGTTTAGAGGTGGTTGAAAAAAATAAGAGTCGTACACAAGATTTCCTGATTCATATGTAAACGTAATTTGAACTTGACTTCATTATTTTTTACTCCACCTGTTGCACCAGAGGCAGCCAGAACTATGTATAAACATATTAATTATTGAGTTATTTAGTAGTGACTTTGCACTTGTTATATAAAAGGGACTTTGCTCAGTATGTATATGATTCTCCTTACAGAGCTGTTGAATCGTGTGTAGCCTAGTGTAAAACATGCTGGTTGACGGGCACTGTAGAGGTATAGATTCATTTCAACGAGTAAAAAAGTGATTGATGAGTTCTTAAAAAGAAAGTAGCCCCAATTCATCTTGATCACAGTGTTTGCAAGTACTGTACAGAATTTCAGACCTATTCATCAGCTCATATCAACCACAATATATGATTCATCTTTACCAGCTCCAAGACCCTTTCAGTGGGCTTTGTTCCATTACAACTTCCAGGACAACTGAAAGCAATTAAACAGGACGGAGGCATCATTAATGTTATTAATTACAGCTGTGGCAGGTCAAAACGTACATTGCAAAATACGTCCAGCAGGTAATGGGCCTCAAAGACCCATTAGTCACTGTGATAATATTAAACACATGCCTCTAACAAATACCTTTGTGAATAATTGCTCAGGTAGATTATTTTATTTTTTACTTTTGAGGTTTAAAGACTTTAAACGAACATCCAGACTAGTTGTATACACGAAAACAAGTGGCTATTACTTTTCACTGTTATCTGCACAGCAGCCATTAATGTTAATGTTGTAATTTAGTGTGCTGTCATATTAGAGAGGACAGTTTTACTTTGAAAAGGAATGCACTGGAATCTGTCCAGGTGAAGTGGTTACGTCTGAATATGATGAAGTACATAATTGTTTTCTTTTACATACGGCTCTAGACAAAGTTCTCTTTCTTTTAGTATTTGTTTTCTTTGTTGACTATTTACATTCAACTATTTCTTCATTCATTGGCGAAGTTAGAGCTGTGGTGGCATTTTTTAAAAACACATACCCAAACTCAACTTACACCATGGCCACTGAAATTATTAAATGCATTGATTCTATGTAACCAGGGAAGGTATGGGTGACGACATGATGTTTTTTCTTCTTATTATTTGTTTTGTCTTTTTATTTTCAGTTTAGCTTTAATTAGAGCTGGGTAAAAAAAAATTATTTCATATAAATTTTGCAAAATTGATTCATTAGGCCTAATTTTCCCCCTTGGACCATACTGACCTGGGACTGGATCTGCAGGCACTTCTGGGTACAAATTTGTTCCAAAAACATGCTTAATGTGTACCAATATACACAAACTGCACATATACTTAACAGGAAGAAGCTCGTCTAAACAACAGAAATGACGTTTTCTACCTCAGCAACACCCAATTCCAACAATAACCCGCTAAATGAAAAGAACGTAAAAAGACGCTAAATGCACATACCGTAAATCCTCTAATACAGGCCCGGGCCTTTATTTACTCAAGCGCATCCTGGTTCAGGCCTTTATTGGAAGGAGGCCAGAATTAGAGGCAGGCCTATATTTCAATTTGAGCAAAATTAACTACCAGTAGAATGAATAAAAACAAGATTTTGTGGGGATCTGTGCCTACCGATGATGTCACACTATGGCAATGCCACACAAACCATGTTGGGACCCATTTTTTCCCGGTGTTCTGTCAGAACACCTGGCTTAGAGCTAAAATGAATATCAGATTCTGCCAACAAAATGGCTGTATAAAACAATTTATATGTAAACCGAGGTGTTTTTGCAAACACTATAATTAATACTTTTGGGCAGGGTTTGAATTACACAGAGGATTCTGGGGGCGCCCAGTGACGGGGAGGGGGTGGGGGGTCTGTTTGCCTTGGCCCCCAAAATGCCCTGATACGGCCCTGGAAATTTAGAAGTTGATCTGAATTGTATCAAATATATAAATATTACATGCTTATGAATTATTGCTTTATGAAGGTCAAAAGATGTAGTGGAATAAATCTACCAACATTTTCATTTTCAAGAACTTTGTTTTGTTTTCTTGTTTTTTATTTGAATATTTTCCTGTCCTGTCTGGCTCTGATCTTCCTGCTTCTCCTCAATCCACCAGAATAAACTGTTTCCTGCTTCCTCCTCTTTCACCTCGAGTTACTTTTGAACTAAACGGGTCAAATGAATCTACTGGCTGAAAAATAGTGGAGTGTGCGCTGCGCTGCGCGGCCGCGCAGGTGAGGTGGAATCACATAAAAGATACGATTAAAAGACAGAAGTAAGACAGAAGATTATATGAACGGACATGAACGATCGCGTGTTAATTATATTTTTTGGTGCAGGACGCAGCTTCAGCAATCAGCATCATCTGTCCTCTCTGCACAAAAAAAAACCCCACAATGCGCTGAGAGTCCATGTAATATAAAACAGGATCTTTTTCGGGCTTCCCTGGGTGTGTAAGTTGAGGGCTTCCAGCTTCCCGTAATTCAAACCCGGCTCCTGGATGAAAACCCGGACATTTTCATCAATATAGGAAACCGCCCCGGACAGAGGGTGAAAAGTGGACATGTCCGGGGAAAAGAGGACGTTTGGTCACCCTACTTACCTGTGATGAAGTGATCACTGCAAACTAGCATTTTTCGTTCTGTTTCTGCTCATCCTGCAGCCGGAGATTATGATCCACTAGTCCGCTGTTACCGTAAAACCTGGTATACGTGCGCCTCGAAAAATCGAGTGAGGGCTCACTTTACCGTCGATCTCCGAAAAAAACAAAAACAAAAAACACACCCACGCTGTTTCTAATAGTAGCCCCGGCCACTATTAGAGACCGGCCTGTATTTACCCCCGCTGACAGCGAGACCGGCTAATATAGGAGACCCGGCCGGTAATGGAATACAGGCCAATATTAGAGGATTTACGGTATCAAGAGAAAAATGCATAGTGACAATTAGGGATGTGAATTGGTAAAATTCTGGCGATATGATACGTATCATGATACAGGAGAGACAATACGATATATCACGATATATTGCGATATATTGCGATACATTCAGCCAGACGATTTTAGCGATTTTTTTAGAATTTATTGTAGGAAAATTCAATAAACAGTCCAAACAGATACGTAACGTGTTTAACATGAGGTATCTGAACCATAATAGAGGGATTTTCATTTCAATGGTGGAAACAAAACCCATTGCACACTGCTGCCAACTAGCGGTCGGCATTTGAATTGCACCAAAAGAAAAGAAAATACACAAATGTTTGCATTCAAATTCTTCCCAAAAAATCGACACACAGCTTTTGAATGTCGATATAATGTTGTAGTGAAAAATATCACGATATATTGCCATACCGATATTTTCTTACATCCCTAGTAACAATGAATAATAAAGACCAGACTGAATTGAATCGAATTGAGATTCATCGATTCAGAGTCTTATGAATCGAAATCGAATTGATTTAGGAAATTGGACACAATACCCAACGCTAGCTTTAACTTCTGTTTAGCATTGTCATGGTTGCCAGACGACTGGACATACACCAAGAATGTCCAGTTTTACAGCCGCTCACTTCTGGTCTTCCTGTTGTCTGCTGCTTACACCAGTCTATGCCAACAGGATAGGACTGGTGCTTTGCAGGAGCATGAATTTGACACCTGTTAGCACAAGGTGATCTGTACGTCATTCAAAAACACAACAACAGCGAATATCAAAGTAAAAACGTTAGTGAGTTTTATTTGTCATTTATGCCGTATATTCCAGACATACAGCATAACTGGAATGACTTTCCTCTTGGACTCACGGTGCAACAACAGTTTAAAAAAAAGAATACAGAGAAAATAATTAAAATATACTATAAACAATAGAGCAAATGTATACTGGCCATAAATAAGTGATATAAACATGTAAATGTGCAATATATACAATTTTTAAGAATAAAATAGAATAAATTTGTTCAGTAGTGCAAACAGTCCAGAGTCCAGTATGTGTGTTAAAGTGTTCATGTGTGTATGTGTCACACAGTGGGAAAACTGTTTTAATTTGCATGTGTGACTTTTCTAGTTTTATTTAATTTAGGTGCATGTTTTTGGTAGTTTTTGGCATTTGTTGTGTTTTTCCCATTGTGGAGCTCCCTGGAGACGCTGGGCTGGCTGAACAGGGGGAGTGGAACGATCAGCCGTCCCCCAGGTGTGCCACACCTGCAGGTGTGGCTGATTGACTAATTGCCACACAATAAAAAGGAGTTGGAGGAAGACAGGAGAGGACAGAACAAAAGGAGATCGACGACTGGAAGGAGGTGCGCCCTGGACTGCGGTGGCTCCACGGGGGCACGTGCGGCCCAATCCCTCCGGAGCGCAGATGGTTACCTGGAGCACCCGGAGCACGGTCCCGGGAGAGGGACAGGCGGCCGAGTGCGGAGGAGCGTGGGTGGCCCTCCCTCCGCACATAGGAGCGGCGCAGTGCTGGTGATGGTACCTGTGTCCGGGTAGAGGCCTTGGGCCGAGGTGGGTGGCGTGCCCCAGCCCCGGGAGGGCAGCCGTGCCAGGGAGCTGCCAGGATGTGTAGCCAAGGACGGACGGACTGGTGGCCTGGCTGACGACGATCGTTGGAGGACAAGTTTTAGAACAGGCTTTTAGAGGCCTTTGGGACAGTTTTAATATTTTTAAATAAATTGTGTTATTCTGAACTCTTGTGCGGTTTTATGAGTGCCTGCCCTCCCTTGGATCCAGAACGAACCTACGGGTGACATATGGTCCTGGAAAGTATGCGGTGCGATGGCTGATCAGAGTGATTGAGGGCAGAACAGGGAGGGAGTTGAGCCTCTTCGCTGTGTGGCGAATAAAAAAAGAATATGGTGGTGATGTTGAACATTCTGCTCAGTTGCTGGCTTTTTGTCAGACTGGAAAAGGATGCAGGCAATGAGGCAGTAAGTAGAAAGCTCTGGAAAAGCCAGTCACTCCAACACCTAGCTAATCAGTGACCAACAGTTACTGACATCACATTTTTGGCCCAGCTTGGTACGCTTGGAACCCCTTTTTGAAGCAGAAACGGCAAACTTTGACCCCTTAATGATGGAAAGACTTTCCAACCGGACCAAATTGATTTAGGTGGAGCTGAGTAGAACGTTTGGAACAGGGGCATTAGATCCCCTCACATGATGCCCATGGAGACATGGTCATAAACCTTCTCTAAATCCACAAAACACTTGTGGACTGTTTGTGGAGACCCCCATGACCACTCCATGGCACCCTAGCAAGAGTAAAGAGCCGGTTCACAGCTCCATGGCCAGGACAAAAACTACACATCTCCTCCTCAATCTGAGCTTCAGCCATTGACCTGACCTTCATCTACAGTCACAACCTATAAGTAGACCTTTCCATTGAGACTGAGGACTGAGATTCTCTTGTAGATGGATAGACAAATCAATGTATGGAGTCTCTCTCTCTCTCTCTCTCTCTCTCTCTCTCTCTCTCTCTCTCTCTCTCTCGTAACCATTGAAGCCTTACAGGACTTGGCATGTCTCTCATCAGTCTGAAATTAACCTCACATTATAAAATTGTACTTTACCTGGTGGGTCTCCATTGCTTGACCTTATTGCGTACCTTTGCCATTGCAATGTCCCAGACTCAATCTGTTTGATCCCGGCTAACCCACTAGAGATGTGTACAACTGTAATGAGAGACCTGCTGACGTAAATGTCCACCTTTTTACTCATTTTTAGCTTGCTGACTCACTCTGGACCGTTCAGATCACATGTGCTTTCCTGGCCAAAGATTGCTGCAACCCTAAACACGAAAGGGCTAATGCATTCACTCTCATTACACCATCAGCTGCACTTACAGCTGGAACATGAGGCCAGTGTCTCTCAGCATTCATCTTCCTCACTTTTCTTTTAAGCCAAAGCATCAAAATTGCACGCTGCCATTAATGAGGTGATGGAGCACAAGTTCTTTGTGTGGAAATATAATGAGGAAATGATTCTAATAATAGGCTGGAGCTTATACATCAGTTTTGGAGTATAAATTCCTCTTCTTGCTTGACAAATAGCATTCTCTTAGAGAATAATGGGTTCATTGTGTGCACTCTCAGTTTGCATTGCTTCTTTATTTTAGTCAACATAGAAGTCACTACATGAATGTCGCCAAGGAGCATCCAATTATATGAGGCTAATGGCAGAAGCTTATAATAATGAACTGCTTATAAGACCCTAGTAAACACAGAGTTCATTATGAATTAATGAGGGCATGCAGATTTAATGAATAGTTCATCATCTGCCATATCTTGGTTTATCTGAATGTCATAATGGATCAGAGGCTCATTGATAGTCCCAGACATGTTTACCTTATATGTAATTTGGTCAAATCAAAACATCTTCTGTAGCTCAATGTATGAAAAAATAAACCCTTTTCTTAAAAATAAAACATGAGAATAATTAAACATTTACACTGCTAAAAAAATAAAGGGAACACAAAAATAAGACATCCTAGATCAGAATGAATGAAATATTCTTATTAAATACTTTGTTCTTTACATAGTTGATTGCGCTGACAACAAAATCACACAAAAATCATCAATGGAAATCAGATTTATCGAGTCATGGAGGTCTGGATTTGGAGTCGTACTCAAAACTATAGTGGAAAAACACACTACAGGCTGATCCAACTTTGATGTAATGTCCTTAAAACAAGTATAAAAATCACGAGGCGCATCACAAGAACAGGGTGCTTTACTGTTGGCATGGCTCATGGTAGAGCTCACCCTTTCTTCTCCAGACAGTAGCTACGTTTACATGCGCCAAATTTCCCCAATCCGATTCAAATCTTGGTTGATCGGAAATCCCAAATCTCTGTTTACATGGACACTAACTGGAATGATCCGATCACACCACGATGCCCGAACCATAGCTTGCGCATAGACTTGACTTTCCCGGAAGAGAAATTGTAAACAAACGCCATCTCGTCCGCACGTCTTTTCCCTTGCATTTTATTTGCTTATTCTCTAGCTTCGGTGAATTCCCACTTCCTGCATCTTTAGATGCATCTTTAGATGCACTTGAGTGTATAACTCTGCATTTTTAGCCTTTCGGTCATCGAGACGTTCAGTAATATTGAGCTCCCGTAGTATTTCCAGTAAAAAATAGCGTCGGCAACAGATCACTTCTGTTTACCAACCGCCATGTTTCCGATCTGACCTGAGCATGTGCAGAGGCGGAAAGAGGGCACGCTGAAGTTGCACACATGCGCAGTGGGCATTATTTTACCCCAACGATCCGAATGGCTGCGTACATGGACGCCAATCGGATTGACGATCGGACAAAACCACCTCTCTCAATCGGAATGAAATTTCATTCAGATTAGGCCGAATCGGATCAGAATATTCCGATTGACATTTTTATTTATTTAATTAATTTATTTATTCTTTATTTAACCAGGAAGGTCCCATTGAGATTAAAAACCTCATTTTCAATGGAGTCCTGGCCAAGAGGCAGCAAAAGTTACAGTTACAAAATGTTTCAGTTACACAGACATGTTATGTACAGAATTACAGAAGGCAATTACAACACAGGGAATCTGTCTCAAGGGCTCTCAGTCTGGTTTTAAAAGTATTCAAGGAGATAAGCTCAGTTAGTTTCCAGTTTTCCTGCAGCCTGTTCCATGCAGAAGGAGCAGAGTGAACAAAAGCCCTTTTGCCCAGTTCAGTGCGAGCAAACGGAACACAGAGTAACAACTGATCGTTTGCACGCAGACTGTGAGAAGTTACACTTCTCCGTGAGATTAAGTTACAGATGTAGTTGGGTAGTAATCCAAGCATGGCCTTATAAATGAAAGTGTACCAATGTGCCAACCTCCTGGTGGACAAAGAAGGCCATCCCACTCGAGAATACATTTCACAATGATGGGTCAGTGGTCTACAGTTAGTAATAAACCTCAGTGAGGCATGATAAACCACATCAATCTTACCAAGGCACTGTGCTGAGGCATTCATATACAAAGGTCTCCATAATCCAGAATAGACAGAAATGTTGCAGTAACTAGTCATTTTTTTGCCTCAAAAGAAAAACACAGTTTATTTCGATAAAAGAAACCCAGTCTGAGTTTGAGTTTCTTCACAAGATTATCTATATGGGGCTTGAAGGAGAGGGAGTCATCGAGCCAGACACCAAGGTATTTGTATGTGTGGACCACCTCTATGATATTTCCCTCCAGAGTTGTCACTGGGGGCATACTTAGAGGTCTTTTTTTAGAGTTTGAGAACAACATTAGACATGTTTGCATGACGAATTTTTGATCCGATAGGGCGTTCAATTCGATTACTTGTGCCCATGTAAACGTAGCTATCCATCCATCCATTTCATCCATTTTCTCCCGCTTATCCGGAGTCGGGTCGCGGGGGCAGCAGCTTAAAGGAAAAGTTCGCTTTTTTAGACATTAAGTTTTATGTGTTCCTTCACCCACCCAGTGCTCTGTAAACTTTGACCCATTTCACACACACCCCCCTGCCCAGAGATTTTCAGGGGAGAAGTGATTCATAAACGTAGTTCTGGCTAGTTTCGGGGCGCTTTATCTGCGCCGTTTAGCCTCACAAAAGGATTAGCCTCTGAAAGCATGGCTAATTTGCATCTCACAAACAAAGAGAAAAAATTTACAACGTCACATTACAACGGGACTAGTTTTTGTCATTCGTATCCCTGCGCCGGTCACCGCAGCAGCTAGAACGGCGTCACGTGACTCGCGTCTGGCTGCTAATCCTAGCTGTATGAGTGAAACAACAACTTCTAAATTCACTTAAAAGTAGTTTTTCTTAAATATATCGAGCCATGGTGCGTACCTGCAGGTTCCCGGGTTGTAACAATAAGGATGTTACAGGATCACCTTTTCGGTTTGACACTTTTCCTGCTAAGGACGTTTCTCTAAGGCATCAGTGGCTTTTAGCAATCGGCTACTCCAAGGATACTCGGCTGGAACGAGTCAAAACCTTTCGTTTGTGCAGTGCACACTTCAAAGAGGATGATTACATCAGGAAAAAGTTCGGGAAAAGTGAAAGACTGTTTTTGAAGAGTTCGGCCGTACCCATAGCCGCGGGAACATATTTTCAGCAGGGGGTGCTGAAAAAAAAGCTCAGCTGCGCTCAACTCGTTATGTCCAGGTGAATCATAGCCTACGTGTAGCATAGGCATTGATACGAGTCTCATTATTAGAAAGAAGACAGTCTCCAACAGTCTTCAGCACTGCTTATAAACCTACGACTCCTGTCTGCAGTTGACCAATGAAAACACACCTTTGGGACGCCGCAGCAGCAAGACTCCGCCTCTCTGAGTTTCCGTTTGAACCTTATGCTTAAAATGCGGATTATAAACTACACACCAGTTTTTATTTTTGTTAATAGCCCAAATAAAACCGGAGTTATACTAAAATAATTAAACTGAGAATGGGTTCAGTAGCGTTTTGTTGCTGAGGGAGAGGATGGCTGCTGCGTGATCTGACAGCAGGTGTCAAAAGGGCTGATGCGCTGTCACTGAGACAGACGGCAAAACTTTAGATATTGGAGCGATTTGTGACAGATAGATAGTTACTTCTCTGTAGTTTAGTGTTTTTTTTATGTATAAAGGAGGATGAGAAGGATGGATGTCCAGCAGACAGATCAGCTGTTTAGCTGTAAGACGGGAAAAGGAGACGCGCAGCTGGAGTCTGAGGCCAAAGCGCATCAATTCTTCCTCTTTGAGGAAGATGAGCTGGGTCATGAGCTGGCACTAAAAAGTGTTTAATGTGGCGCTTTTTTCTCTTTTTAGCGTTGTATTGCTTATCTGTAACGTATGCTTTTTGGGGGGTGCGCTCGTGACGTAGCATGTCCTCTTGGAGCGAGACGTCATGCAGTCTGGCTCACTGAAAGGTTGCGCCGTTCAGTGTGGCACCTTTCTGGACTTCTCAGTGTGACATGAACAGTGTGGTCCCGTGGCTGGAGGACTATAAAGATATGCAACAAGCGTTTTATTCATGGACGGAAATGACGGTAAACGTGGGTTTAGAGGTGGTGAGTGCACGAAGAGGTGGAGGAGAATGAGGGACAAGTTTGTTGGTGTTAAAAAGTCTCTGAAATACAATAAAAAGCACAAAATAAACTGCAAATAAACTGTCAATGCACTATCTTGGACCGGATACATGACAATATACCCCAGAACTCACTGTTGCTGCATCTCCTTTTGTTTTCTCGAGGCTTCCCAAAAAAGTCTAAAATCCGCTGTTTTGCCACAGTGGTAAATAAATATTTGAGGTCACCAGCAGGGGGTGCTGCAGCACCTCCAGCACCCCTACTTCCCGCGGTACTGGCCGTACCAGAAATCTGGGTAAGTTTTGTTTTTTAAAAATTATTTATTCCGCTATGTCTGCCGTTTTCATGCAATCATCTTCGCATTTTAGCGCATTATTTATGCAATCATCTTTACACCGATGGTTGATCATAGACTGCAGTAGCTTTGTCAACAATCTGTGTTGATGTGTGTGTTTTGTGTAGCAAATGCAGTTCTTCATCCGTGTACTCTGGCTCATAAAGATATCCTAGTAGTAAAATAAGTTTCTTCTTCATCTGATATAGTGTTAAAATGAAATTCGTCATCAGATGAGACGGAGTCTGACATGTTTTCGGCATTCGGCAGTGAAACAGCTGACATACAAAGCGCTGTTTAATATCCGCGGGGAGCGGCGCAGGGATACGAATGACAAAAACTAGTCCCGCTGTAATGTGACGTTGTAAATTTTTTCTCTTTGTTTGTGAGATGCAAATTAGCCATGCTTTCAGAGGCTAATCCTTTTGTGAGGCTAAACGGCGCAGATAAACCGCCCCCGAAACTAGCCAGAACTACCTTTATGAATCACTTCTCCCCTGAAAATCTCTGGGCAGGGGGGTGTGTGTGAAATGGGTCAAAGTTTACAGAGCACTGGGTGGGTGAAGGAACACATAAAACTTAATGTCTAAAAAAGCGAACTTTTCCTTTAAGGAGGGAAGCCCAGACCTCCCTCTCCCCAGCCACTTGGGCCAGCTCCTCCGGGGGAATCCCAAGGCGTTCCCAGGCCAGCCGAGAGACATAATCTCTCCAGCGTGTCCTGGGTCTTCCTTTGGGTCTCCTCCCGGTTGGACGTGCCCGGAAAACCGTAGCTAATGTTTCCTAAATCAAAGAGGTGAGTGATCAGACTTAACCCTAGTTGTCACCAGTCCAATCCCTAGACCTGTCCAGGGTGTCAGTTTTCCCCTGATTTTGGACAGAAGTGGCTTCTTTGCTGCCCTCACCAGCCTCCTCTCCAAAAATGATCTTCTAACTGTGTTGCAGCTAGAGACACACCCACCCACCTGCCAGTTCTGAGCAAACTCCATGGATGTGTCCTAATCAACTGTAGATGGTCTTGGTGCTTACTAGAGTTCCCCGAAGCCTTCGTCACACATGCAAGATTCATTTTGGAATAAGTTTATTTTCATGGTAAAGAAGCACTTTACAGCTACTTGCGTTCATCTGATCACGTCACTATCTTTTAGAGATTATGCAAACCAGCCATGATGCAGCAAACTGATATTTGTGTCATTCTCTGAGTTTTTGGTCACGGCCGTATAGATTGAGAGCCATTTTTACATTGGGGAGTCGTCGAGTAATGAAAAAAATGATTAAAATCCTCCAACCCACTTCAATTCCTGGAGAGCAATCCTTGCACACAATTTAATAAGCAGAGTACATATTTTTGTGTAAGAGATGAAAGAAATCCTGTATATAGTCATAAACAAAGAACAAATATCGTATCAAAAATTCTAATCATTCCATGCAAGTATTTGCTCTTATGTATTTCCAACCTGTGCTTGAACCACTCTAACCCATGCAACTTAGAGAATTTCATGTTTAGTTAAACATAAGATTTTAAATTCAGAGTGTAACTGAAGAGTGTAGGCATGAAACTGCTCTTCAAACTTAACTCATTTCTCTTGAGTGTTGGACTTTAGTTGAGCACAAAGCCACAGAAACCTGCTTCTACCTTATTGTGTCATGACATTTACAAAGCAACTGCTTTATGTTTCACTATGTCATTTGTCTGACTCATCCTATTAAAAGATAAGAGAAGAAAATAGAGCCTTTAACATTTTCAGAACAAAATACTATGCAACAGACATGATAAAAATAGTTAATGCCCCCGAATTCTAAAGTTTTATGTAAGAGAATAAAACTAAACTTATTTGACATTTACTAAGTTCCAAGATCAACAAAATATAATAATTATTCAGCGAACTCTGGAAAATGCAGAAACGGGTAAAGAAAAATACAACCTATGAATCAGAAGTGAGTAGAATCACATTTAGCACCAATAACCTAAGGTTATTATACAACTTTCTTTTATTTCATTGTTTGTGCATTCAATTTAGCATTGACACTGAAATTTAACTAAATTAAAGTTTGCACTCTAACGTTTTGCTTTTATTAAGGATATCTGCTGTTGATTTGGGGTCACTGGCTTGTTGCATGACCTAGTTTCAGTTTGATGGACAGATGGTGTTTGACTCTAGAAATCATTGGTTTCTAGAGTCCATGGTAAACGTCATGACTGCCAGGTGCACATATCCTGTGGCTGCACAACAAACCAACATTATCACCCTTCTGCCTCCATGTTTGGTGATTAGCATGCATTGTTTGGTTTTTACAAAACAGTAAGACTGATATTGCCCAGCAGACATGCTAATAAAGGAGTTTACAATGCTCGGTTAACTGAAAAATAACTTTTAGATGAAAGCTTTCCTCATTTGCTGTTTGTTTTAAGTCTGTGTGACTGAAACAACAGAAGCTTGGTGAAATTTGCTCGAGAAACATTATCTGTTGACTCAGATTTTAAAAAGGGGAATTTCAAAATGAGGTTCTTTGTATAATATTGCATGTCGCTGGGTTATTTTGGCCCACTGCTTTCCTTGCGGGGCCACTGAGGCTGTATTGTGGGCAGAACAATGTGATGACAGGGCTGTCCTTTGGGAACATCTAATTAGTTCCACTAGGGGAGCAAAGCAGCACCACAACATGCCCTGATATTTGGCTTGTGCACTCAGCGGAAAGATAGCCAGAGGGTTCACTTTAATTGCAAAAATGCCACCAGAATATGAGCATGCAACTTCACCTGCCCCTGATCATGGCACCACAAGGGAGTGCTCGTCTCTGCGCGTGCATCAACAGACATAGTGTCAGCAAGCATTCGTGTGTGCAAATGTGTGAACCACAGACTACGCAGTATAAACATCCACCTGAGTGTGTGGATATGTCGGTCTCTGTCTCATTAATTCATGCAAATCAACTGTTTAATTATTCCCTCAATGGACCTGAATATAGCCTGGGTTCCACTGGATTTAAACTTTACTTAGTCTGTTTAAAGAACATTTGAAATGTTCCACCGTGCTATGATCAGGAGGGAAAAAAGTGGATTTCTGAGGAGTAAATAATATATATTGAAAGGAGTTTAATAAAATATTAGACATGTTCTGATCTAGATGAATTCTCCCCTTTCTGAGTAGTTTAAGATGATATAGATCAGGCATGTTCAAAGTGCGGCCCGGGGGCTGTTTGTGGCCCTCAAAGTTTATTTTGCGTGGCCCCAATTGAATTTTTAGAACAAGGGATGTCGATCAATTAATTAAAAAAATGTATTTTTACATTTTTTTATAATCTTAGGCCTTGTTTTAAGCCATACACTTAAAAATCACTATCTAATCTGTAAGATAGACAGACAGATAGATTTCTGTCTTTATTCTTGACATCTTTGTCATCTATTAAATTAAGTGTTAAATGTCATTTATTTTATTTATTTATTCATTTAACAACATTAATGGAATCAGCTCCTCTAAATCTGAGACCATGGTTTTGAGTCGGAAAAAGGTAGAATGCCTTCTCCAGGTCAGGGACGAGGTCCTGCCCCAAGTGGAGGAGTTTAAGTATCTCGGGGTCTTGTTCATGAGTGAGGGCATGATGGATCAGGAGATTGATAAACGGATTGGTGCTGCGTCTGCAGTGATGCGGGCGTTGTACCGGTCTGTCATGGTGAAGCGAGAGCTGAGCTGGAAGGCGAAGCTCTGGATTTACCGGTCGATCTACGTTCCTACCCTCATCTGTGGTCATGAGCTTTGGGTAGTGACCAAAAGAACAAGATCGCAGATACAAGTGGCCGAAATGAGTTTATTCCGCAGGGTGTCTGGGCTCTCCCTTAAAGATAGGGCGAGAAACTCGGTCATTCGGGAGGGGCTTGGAGTAGATCCGCTGCTCCTCCACATCGAGAGGAGCCAGTTGAGGTAGCTGGGGCATCTGGTCAGGATGCCTCCTGGACACCTCCCTGGTGAGGTTTTCCAGGCACGTCCAACCAGGAGGAGACCCAAAGGAAGACCCAGGACACGCTGGAGGGACTATGTCTCTCGGCTGGCCTGGGAACGCCTTGGGATCATTCATGGATGAAAGTCACCCAACCGTCTTTATATAAGTTCTAAATCTAATTTTCAAAAATCCATCACACACTTTAAGGACCACTAACTCGACTTATGTCAAGTCTTTGTTTTTGGAAACTTAATCTACTATCAAAATGTTTGGTATCCGTGTGAGATAGGGGGTTTTCTTTTCCCGTCCAGCTGCCAGTTTTGATTCTGCTTAGCTGCACTGTGTTGGGGTCTAACAGCAGCACGCCACTCTGGCACTGAAACACAATTTGATTCTGATTCGTTGTTGGGAGACCTTGGCAGGGTTGCATGCTGTTCTCTGCGTGGTGTTCCCCTACACAACTATAGCTCTCTTGTTTTGGAGCGAGATGGAAAACCAAAGGGTGATGCTGCTAGACCACGGTCAATACAGACTGTGCAGGTGCCACAATAAGCCCATAAAATAATGCCACCACCGTAAAAAGGAATTGATTTAGTAGGGAGAAATGGGGCTGCTTACTGTATGACTCACATAGCCTGGTACCTCTGTGGGCTGTTTGGGTTAAGTAAAAGCCCCGAGTCAGCAGGAAGAAAGGTTGCATTTCC
Organism: Aphyosemion australe; assembly: GCA_006937985.1. NCBI lineage: Eukaryota > Metazoa > Chordata > Actinopteri > Cyprinodontiformes > Nothobranchiidae > Aphyosemion > Aphyosemion australe. The sequence continues at coordinate 1,483,215 of SSNS01000148.1, read as the reverse complement.
ACCAGGCAACATGAAACGCCTTAGAATATTTATTGGGGCCCACAGGGGAACAATCTCACAAAGTCAAATGGCTCACCTGAAGGAGTCAGGTCAGTTCGAGTTCACCCATTCTGACAAACCTTCCTTCCTCCTGAAGAGATGGATGTGTTCCTCTGTAGGGAATAACTTCAGGATCATTTAGTGTTTGTTGTTTCAGAGGGAATTACACATTTTTATAGGTGGTTACGCACCTAAATGTTTTAATGGGAATGTCCATAGACTACTCACACAATGTCAGTTTAATTTATATACCACTCTGCACCAAGGTGCTTTATAGAACAGGTTATAGGAGGCAACAAGTAGAAGTAGGAAAAGGTTATAAAATCAACAAAAACACAAGAGAAGCTCAAGAAGAGAATCAGGTTGTCAAGTTAGCAGGACTAACCCTAACCCTGCCGTAACAGTGCAGGGGAAGGTCCGTCCAATCACCTTCATTAACGCCGTAACACCTACTTTACACTGGAAGCATCAGCAGTGCGGAACGTCGCTGCTTCAAATAGAATCCATTATAGTCTGTGGGGGTGGTTCAAACCAGCTGCGACGCAGAAATTTACAGGCGCGTCCCAGAAGCGACGCGCAGCTTAAGACAGGGTTGGGTTATATTTTTGCTGGGAGCTGCTTCTAGGATGCGTCAATTTCTGCAGTTAACATAGGGCTAGTCAGGAAGTAACACCGCAGTTTCAGTGTAAATTGTCCATTACAGCAATTTTCAAAAGAAAAGTCTATTGCAGTGATACAATTTTGTATCTATGTAGATTATGTCTATACGTGTGACCTAATGGCTTATTTACTCCCTGCATTGTTCGAGAAGTGTTTTCCATGGCTTCAATACTGGTAGTGGAGAGGAACAACATTATATATGACATCAAACAGCGATTATCAAATGTGAGTTCCTTATTTTTCCTTCCTTCTTCTTGGTTTAACGGCGGATGGCATAAACAAACCGTGAGTCTCGAGGGATCGTGTGATCTCACGAGTCCAGCAAGGAGGATGGTAAATGGTAAATGGCCTGTATTTGTATAGCGCCTTCTTAGGGTTCTACAACCCCCCAAGGCGCTTCACAACACAATCAGTCATCCACCCATTCACACACACACTCGCACACTGGTGGGGATGAGCTACAATGTAGCCACAGCTGCCCTGGGGTGCACTGACAGAGGCGAGGCCTGCCGTACACTGGATGGCGAAGAAGCCGCTCTGTGGCTCTCCTGGTGTGCAAATCTCGTAAGTAAACCGCTCCGCTGCTCTTCCGCGCCGCTGATGCCTCCAGTGTGAAGTAGAGGTAAGAATGGTGGTCTGTCCGATCACCTCTGTTACAGAACAGTTCAGAACATCTAATGTGGAGAGGTGGGTTGTTCCGGTTAGGGGCAGCTAGTGAAAATGCACCTTAGCAAAAAATAAATAAGTGGAAGGCCAACAATATTTTTTCTATTCTGTTTTTTTATGGTATGACCCAACATGTGAGTATTGTAATTTGTAACATTTTCTTTGCAAGAACAGTTTTTGCTTTTTTCTTCACTTTTTTATCACTTTTTTATACATGACATGATTCCTTTCTAACTCATTTATTGGGACTTTTCTTTATTTGTACCCTTTCATTGTTTTTGTTTGATATTTACATTTGTCCTTGCAGAACTGTGATCATCTTATGGAGAAAAATTCACTTCATTCCAGCACAAACCAGCTGTGTACAGTGTTTTCATCTTTCACCCTCTGATGCACCAATGAACATGTAGGATCAGAGATCTGGAGCGAGTGGCCGCCTGCCAGGGCCAAGAATATTAAAAAAGTCAAAGTTTGATGTGTTAATGTGTTCAGCTGCCAACATCAAGAGAACTACAGGGCAAGATCAGAGAATGACAGACATCAAGAGAAACAGAGGTTGGCTGAGATAGGCTAAATCTGAGAGACAGTTGTGGGGATGCACAGGAATCTGCAGAATAGGAGTCCCTTAAGGCAAGATTTAGAAAATAAAGTTTTTTTATCACAACAAACAAGATGGTCTCTAAGACACTCCTCTGTTACAGAATCTGAAACACAAAGCTATGCACATACAGTTCAATGTGCTAATTTGAATAAAAATAAGAGAGTGACACATTTTTTTAATGTACCTACACAAGTCATCTCAAAGTGCCAAACAAAACAACACATCAGGGCCAGATGTCATTTCTAAAACAGAGAACAAAGATACAGGTGAAACTAAAAAAATTAGAACATGGTGCAAAAGTTGATTTATGTCAGTAATTCAACTTAAAAGGTGAAACTATGCGTTAGACTCATTCCATGCAAAGCTAGATATTTAAAGCATTTATGTGTTATAATAGTGATGATTATGGCTACAGCTGATGAAAACCCCACATTCAAAACCTCAGACAGTTAGAATATTGTGAAAAGGTTCAATATTCTAGACTCAAAGTGTCACACTCTAATCAGTTAATGAATCCAGAACACCTGCAAAGAGTTCCTGAGCCTTTAGATGGTCTCTCAGTCTAACCCTGACTTCACACTGGAGGCATCGATGGCTGCGCATTAAGTCCACACCGGGGGAGTCTCAGCTGCAGAGCTGCTTCTCCGCCGTCCTCCTCGCTGGACTCGCAAGATCACAAAATCCCTCAAGACTTCTGACTGCTGGGAGTAAATAAGCCGTTAGGTCACATGTATAGAAGTAATATACATGAAATTGCATCACTGCAATAGTCTTTTATTTTGAAAATTACCAGACTTTCACACTGAAATGTGTCCCAGAAGTGGCTTGTGGCAAAAATAGAACCTGATCCTATCTTTAGCGGCACGCCGCTTCTGGGACGCTCCTGAAAATTTCCACTTACAGACTATACTGGATTCTATTTAAAGCAGTGATGTTCTGCTGCCGTTCCATGCTGCTGATGTTTCCAGTGTGAAGTAGGGGTTAAGTTGAAACAGTGGAAAGTCTTAAGCTGAGTCTTGGACGCGAGTTTGACTTTCACTTTTCAGTGAAATTATCCAAGTTTTACCAAAATGTGCAGCAATGCTTAAGAGCTTTTTCTTCAGTTACATTTGTTGAAAGACATGTTTCTTTTACATTTAATCTTTGTTCTTTTTCATTAAACATATATATTTTTTAGCGTGGTTTCCTTTACCTCTACCCAAAAACACAGTTTTCCATGAAAAGCATCCACATTATCCAACGATCAATTTGTGGTCATAAAAAATTGGGGACCACAACACACGTCTAACACCAATGTTGGACTCCAATGCCAGCTATTTAAGCAGATATTGACCTTGTCAAGCTTTATCAATTGAAATGTGCATTTAGCTAAATCCGGTGTATTTACGGCATCATTATACATTCATTAATATGTCCTAATCAAATAAGTAAAACCAAATCAACCAAATTTAACATGACACAAATATTTCTGCAAATACTGTTGCTATATTATCCAAATTAAAAAAGTTTGTAAATGCAGACAGTATAACTGATTTACTGAAGCAATATTAATCCATTAAAACATACCTGAACCCATCTGTAAATAGAGATTAAGAGATATAAGTGTAATATTTGGCAAGAACGAGCAGACGAAACGTATTGAGGTGTAGATGTATAGACAAATTGAGACAAGACTAAATGTCCGATATGTCCTCAGGTTTAATGAAAAAACATCAGTTTTGTCTATTTTCTATCTGAAACACAAACTCACAGGAGAGAATCCTTATGATTAAACACTTCTTTGGCCCATCAGCTTGTAGCTCACATCAGTCTCAAACAAGCAACGGCACGCTTGTAATCAGACCTTAAACTTTATGTTGCTGTGTTGATTAATTCTAATTTTAAGACAATGATTCGCCTGCCACCAAATCACCGTGTCACCGTTAATTGGAGTTTCTTGGCTTTCATGTTAATTTGCCCCTTCGGCTCTAATTGGGCGCCTACAGGCATTGAGTCTCTGTGGTTCAAAACTCAGGCTGATGTGAGCCTGGTCCTGGTTTGATGTGGTTAATTGCAAGTAGAAAAATGCCAAGTTGCTGCAAACGCATTTAACATGCAACCTGCATCTTCCCTGGTTGTGGGGTGGATTTACTACTGGTCTGAACTGGTCTATAGGGCATACATGGCAACTTAGTTTTCTTCACTTAAAACGAGCAGCTATCAGCGGTTTTTCTTGGTCTGTTGATGTTTTGTTGCGTTAAGCAGCAAAATAAGCCTAGTTTTTGTGCTGGAGCAGGGAAACAACTAAAACATGATGGCTATGGAATATCGAGGACCAGGGTTAGAGAGCTGGTCGGCTCAAAATGCCCGGGTTGATTTTTTGTCCCAGTCCAGCCCTGCTGCCAACTACAGTTGTTCTCCAGCCTCTGAGAAGTTGCTTTTTGAAGTAAATGTCTCGTCCAACCATCCGTCCCGTCATTTTCAATAAAGTTGAGCTGACAGTTGCAACATTTCTTCAATAGACTTGAAACCTTTGAAAATTTTGTTTAGGATTGAGCCATCTATTGGATTTTCTGAAAGGGCGTACTGGTTTGCACCAACAGCTGTGCATGTCAGAGATTTCTTTTTCTTACAGCGCTGACACAAGGCCGGTGTCAGCAGGAGTTCCTACCACCGTCTGGGTAGAACCGCTAAGGCATGTGAGTTTGTTATCTTTCCTGACTTTGTGTGTGGTGACAGTCAATCAGGATGGAGAGGGATTTGCTGCATGCTCAACGTTATCCTCCGCAGATAATTGCTTTCCTGGTTTTTGTTCTTCAGTATCACAGAATTCTCTTTATTACACAACCTACAAGACAAATAAAAACTCAATAACAGAGTGCATTGTGTTTGTGCAGAAATTAGAGATGATTATTGTTTTTAAGGCCCTTGGTCATGTTTTCTCAGTTTTCATATAAGAGTCTAGAAGATTCAGCAGTTTTGCAGCTTCCATTCAACCTTTATGAGAACTGAAACCAGAAATATGAGACTGATCACGAGGATCATACTTCATTCTCATCTGAACAGTGTGCAACAAATAAATTCCTTTCAGTTTGACCTTTGTAACAGCTGGCTCAGTTGAACAAAAAAAAGAAATCTCATCTTCCAAGAGGACAATTACAGAAGCAGTAAAACAGCTTGTTCACTGGATACAGGCTCGAATATTCAAATCTGACATTTGAATCAGAATGTTTTACATCAGCTGAGGAGAGTCCGACTCCTTTGCTGTGGCGCTGAAGCATAGATAGATTACTAAACGACCAAAGTGGACCGTTAGGTGAGAGTGGCGATTTGGGTTGAACAAGCGTCAGTGAACATCTAGATGAGCTTCGGGTTTAAAGGCTTGTTCATAAAGACAATAAATAAAATATTTCCTCATGTTGTTGGTAGGTGTCCCACTAATTAGCAAATTTCATAAAGTAAGAAAATTTCATTTATATAGCACCTATCACAGAGAAAAATCCCATTAAAATTAAAACATAATTAAAAGACAAAATTAAACAAATGGGGGTAAACGATTATTTTTAAAACAATTATTCAGGCGATTATTTTATTGAATAGTTGACTATTATAATGAATAATTAGACAATTCATCTACATTAATTAATAAAAACCATAAAATCTCAAATACACTGCTCACAAAAATTAAAGGAACTCCTTAAAGAAACACATTAGATCCATCAGATCTCAATATGAAGTTGGATATCTATACAAATAACGACAGGGCAATGTCTTAGGAACTAAAGGATGCCAAGTCTTTTAATGGAAATAAAAGTTTTCAGCCTACAGAGGGCTCAATTGTGTAGACACCCTAAAATCAGAGTGAAATGAAGATGTGGCAGGCTAGTCCATTATTTCAAAAACTTAATTTCTGCAACTCAAAATGCTTTTCAGTATCTTGTGTGGCCCCCACGAGCTTGTGTGCATGCTTGACAACGTCGGGGCATGCTCCTAATGAGACAACGGATGGTGTCTTGTGGCATTTCCTCCCAGATCTGTGTGAGGGCATCCCTGAGCTCTTGTACAGTCTGAGGAGCAACCTGGCGCCGCCTAATGGACCGAAACATAATGTCCCACAGATGTTCTATTGGGTTTAAGTCAGGGGATCGTGAAGGCCATTCAATTGTTTCAATTCCTTCATCCTCCAGGTACTGCCTGCATACTCTTGCCACATGAGGCCGGGCATTGTCGTGCATTAGGAGAAAACCAGGACCTACTGCATCAGCGTAGGGTCTGACAAAGGGTTCAAGGATTTCATCTGGATACCTTATGGCAGTCAGAGCACCATTTCCTAGGCAGTAGAGGTCTGTGCGTCCCTCCATGGATATGCCTCCCCAGACCATCACTGGGCGCCAGTGGGGGACTTGCCAATTCTGGTGTTCTTGAGCAAATGCCAGTCGAGCTCTACGGTGCTGGGCAGTGAGCACAGGGCCCACTACAGGACGTCAGGCCCTCAGGCCATCTTCATGAAGTCTGTTCCTGATTGTTTCGGTAGAGACATTCACACCAGTGGCCCTCTGGAGGTCATTCTGTAGGGCACGAGCAGTGCTCAGCCTGTTCCGCCTTGCACAAAGGAGCAGGTATCGGTCCTGCTGATGGGTTGTGGACCTTCTACGGCCCTGTCCAGCTCTCCGAGAATAACCGCCAGTCTCCTGAAATCTCCTCCATGTTCTGGAGATTGTGCTGGGAGACACATTAAACCTTCTTGCTGCAGCACGTGTGGATGTGCCATCCTGGAGAAGTTGGACAACCTGTGCAACTTCTGTAGGGTTAAGGAATGGCCTCATGCTGCCAGTAGAGATAATTACTCAAGCCAACAGACCAAAAAAGTGGACGTGGTGCGTCGCCTATTAGATTTGACTTTGATGATTTTTTAGAACCGAGTCATTAATGCGTCGCTACAGTCCTACTGTCTGGTTATATGTTTGTTTATTTAAGTGTTTGTCTTTTCTTTCTATGTATTACCGGTTTAAATGGCTCTTTGGAGTGCACACATTCAGTTATCTTGCAGTTTGACTCCATAGGTGTGTGTGCAACCATTTAATGTAGTTTTCTTTGAGTTACCTGTGGCCTTGGAGTTGCTGCTGGAGCACCAAACAGAAGGAGCCCAGCTGTAGATCTCCTCAGGTGGCCTAATCAGCACCATTGGGTCAAACCAACTCTCAAGACAGAAGAAATTCCTGTTTCTAGTTTATTCAGTTAGTCTCAGGTAGTTTTTATAGAAATGTGTATTCATTTGTGAATCACCCAAACACATTGGACTGATTAGTGTGTGTTTGTTAGGTAAATGCTCTTTAATTGATGTTTCCCCACCTTACTGTGTTGACAGTGGTCTGATCCACCACTATTTAAGTTGTTCCTGTTGTGTCTATGTTATCTAGCTTGAGTCATGTCCTGAGGTTGGGTTCCTTAGGGTTATGGTTATTCTTTCAGTTAAAGCCTGTTATGTTTATCTTAGTATAGGTGGCACCCTCTTTTGAGAGAGAAAGAAGGTTAATAAATGAAGTGATATCAGGAAAATTAACAGTGCTCCTGGCTGGGTTGTGCAAGTCCCTGACATAGCCAAAGTGATTTTAAATGAAAGGGTCTTCAGCTGCTTTTAATAGGTGCTTTTTGGTTAAAACGTGTGAAAAGTGTGGGTAACACTTTACAATAAGGTACGCAAAATAGTGCTTAGTTACTAGGGAACTACGTAGGGGTTAATGCGTAATGAAGCAGGGACTAATAGGTAGTTAACCAGTAGTTACTGCTACAAACTCTCATTATTTTTTTGTGCTTCGTTACTAGGGAACGACTTAGGTGGTAATGAGTAATGAAGCAGGGACTAATGGGTAGTTAACCAGTAGTTACTGGCAAAAACACTCATCAGTCTTATTCAGGGACTAATGGGTAGTTAACCAGTAGTTACTGGTAAAAACACTCATCAGTCTTATTCAGGGACTAATGGGTAGTTAACCAGTAGTTACTGGTAAAAAC
>SSNS01000148.1:1352859-1472642 GCA_006937985.1 Aphyosemion australe | reverse complement strand
GTAATGGTTAAGTACCTAGTAGTTACTGATTCGTTCCTCAGTAGGTTCTTGGGATGTGGCATTACTTTACTTTAGGGTACACATAAGCAGTAGGTAATGGTTAAGTACCTAGTAGTTACTGATTAGTTTCCCAGTAGGTAACTGGGAAGAGGCATTACTTTACTTTAGGGTACACATAAGTAGTAGGTAATGGTTAAGTACCTAGTAGTTACTGATTAGTTCCTCAGGTACTTGGAAGGAGACTTCACTTTCCATCATCTCTGGAGACGGACGGATGCTGACGAGGGACGATGAAGCGACAGACAAGTGAAATCAAGATGATACAGGGATGTTAAATCACTGACGTTGCAAATTATCTGCATTCTTCATGAAGTTTACAAAACAGTCTACAAGCACTACATTGATCTGGGATTCATTCCTTATTGCTTTCATAAATAACTACCCATTAGTCCCTGAATAAGACTGATGAGCATTTTTACCAGTAACTACTGGTTAACTACCCATTAGTCCCTGAATAAGACTGATGAGCGTTTTTACCAGTAACTACTGGTTAACTACCCATTAGTCCCTGAATAAGACTGATGAGCATTTTTACCAGTAACTACTGGTTAACTACCCATTAGTCCCTGAATAAGACTGATGAGCGTTTTTACCAGTAACTACTGGTTAACTACCCATTAGTCCCTGAATAAGACTGATGAGTGTTTTTACCAGTAACTACTGGTTAACTACCCATTAGTCCCTGCTTCATTACTCATTACCCCCTAAGTCGTTCCCTAGTAACGAAGCACAAAAAAATAATGAGAGTTTGTAGCAGTAACTACTGGTTAACTACCTATTAGTCCCTGCTTCATTACGCATTAACCCCTACATAGTTCCCTAGTAACTAAGCACTATTTTGCGTACCTTATTGTAAAGTGTTACCAAAGTGTGTTACAGTAATCTAGACGGGAGGAGATAAAGGGATGGAGAACCATTTCAAGCTCATGTTTTGACACCAACCTTTGCAGTTTGGAGATATTTCTCAAATGATAAAAACAGTTTCGGACCAGCGTTTTTGAGTGGTCAAACACAAAAACCCAAATTCCTCAAGTTTGACTTGACGGCAGAAGCTAAATGACCAAGTTGTTGACTGATCAGAGGAACCATGGTCACAGGGGCAATGATCCAGGATTTAATTAAAGCCGGCAGAAACTTAATCCAGTAATCTGAATTAAATAAATAAATATACTTATTCTGAAAAGATGACTAAGGTTTTCTCTGCTAATTTTTTTCTGCTTTTGTGTTGGATTTGCCTCTGAGGCAGCTGCAGCTCAATGGAGAAGAGGAGTTGTCCACTGAGCAGAAAGTGAGGGATTTGATCTCCTGAACCCTCCGGCTATCTTTCTCAACAGTCAACTTCTTCTCTTTTGGCTCTTCTTTGGCAAACCACGTGTACCCATTTAGTCCTAATGGGTGTGTCGCCTGTAGAGAATTAATTTCCTTAATGATATTATTAAGCTAAAATAATAATATAATAATATATATAGTTATAATACAATCAACCATTGTAATTGCTGCAGCCATACTCTGTAAAAATAATGGACAAAGGCACAATGTTGGATAAGATTCCAGTGTCTTAATATCTGAATAAACAAAACCTTCTGGTTCTAGAAAGACCAACATGGCGAGGACTGAGTGCTGATTATTAAAGCTTCAGAATTGAAGTCCCAAACCGATAGATAATAACTTTATATTCACGTTCAGTCATTTCAAGTCTATGGTCATAACGTGTCAGTGAACAGATGAGATGATTGATTCTTTAGAACCTGAGAGAAAAGAAAACAGACAGTCCTTCAAGTCATCAGGTCTTCACTTTAGGATCTTTTATAAGAGATCCAACAGGAACGGTTCACTAAACAGCATAAACAAAAGATCCTGGCTAAAGCAAAGCAATCACACTGATGCAGAAACAGCATCACGAGTAATTACCATCTCTGGAGAAATTATACACCTGCAAGTATAACAATGTAATTATGTGATGGTAGCGTGAGTTTTAGCTAACTTAAGACTGGAGCATGAAAAATAGGAGGTTAATGAGTGTTTGCATGTCTCCTGTCTGATTCCAGCAGCTGACCTGAGCTTAAAGCACTGGCACCCACAAAGAAATCACAAGAATGTGTCACCGTAATCACTGTTGGCTCGTACGTTATGATACATACGTAATTATCTTGACAGGCAACATACAATTTCCACCTCTACATGAAGAATGACTATCTAGCTCAATCCTTCATTTGAAACCAATGGAGGCTGCATTAAACCATACGATGTGACACAGAGAAGAGTTAGGAGAAAAAGAGAAGAGAAAATAGGATTCAGGTCTATTTTTTATTTGTAAACTTAAACAATGAGGAAAAACATCATTTAAGGCATAAATTAAGCTACGATAAGTATGTGTAACAAGAGGTTGCTGTTTTTTTATATAACTTTTTCATATAATCTAACTTTCCCAAATTAGGTTTGGTCAGGTAGGTTTTCATGTTAATCTAGTTTTTACCAGATTTCTGTTCACACTTGTGTCTCATTGCTTATCTACCCCTTAGTTTTTCTCATCTGCAGTTCCTTGCTTTAACTGATACTCAGTCTACCAATCGTCAAGCCATTCCCTATCCACTAATCACTTTCTAGAACACTCCTAGTTCTAGGTTCCTTCTAAAGCATCGGTTCCATGGAGGGGTCAAAGGATGGGTCGGAACACGTCGTGATGCTATTTTGTCTGTTTCTGTTATAAAAGTGGGAAGTATAACCGACCTGGATCGCTCCAGTCATGGACCCACTTCAGTTGTAGGTCCAAAGGGTAATGGAGCGGTACGGCTAGGGCGGAGCAATACGGCTAGGGCGAAGCGGTATGGTTAGGGCAGAGCAGTACGGCTAGAGCGGAGCAGTACGGCTAGGGTGAAGCAGCCGGTTTTACACACAGTTCATTGATTGGGGAACAGAAAAAGGTGACAAGCAAAATAAACACCAGAGTGTTATTTGTTATTTGTACACGAATGTGATGCCAGAAGGTAGTGGCAAGGTTAGCTCGGCTTCAGAACTGCAGCCATCTTTACTATCATCGGCGATAGCCACATACACGACAGTATACATTTAGGTTTAACCTCCTTGTTGTGTTCTTTCTGTGTTTCTTTCCCAGTTCCATTGGTTTTCTGTTCTTATCTCACACACAGAGTAGCAAGGTTTTTAGCTTCTTTGGCTGACAGTTTTGGCTACTTCCTGTCGCCTTCGTCAGAGCTTCACCGATGTCGGTGGTGTCACTTCCGGGCAGTAAAGGACATTATGGACTGGGATAACACACGGATCATAACAACAGATCAACAAAAGATGGATAATGGATTCGATTGAGATAAGAAGATGTGGAACATGGTGATCAACAAGGAAGGTGTGGGCAGTAGATGGTGGCATCGTCCTCTACTGCCCGTAGATAAACAGCAACGAAAGTGACACCACCAACATCGGTGAAGCTCTGACGAAGTGACAGGAAGTAGCTGAAACTGTCAGCAAAACCTCGGTTTAAACTCGCCAGTCAAGCAAGAGTCCAACTGGAGATCGAAATGCTCTACTGAAATGGCCGACCCATGCTGGCCCACTCTGACCCAGACCATTCCACTCAATGGAACCAAAGCTTAATTATCCAATCACACTGTCTACGGTTCCAGTCTTCTGTTCATTCCTTGTTCTCCAGACTGAGTTTTTGTAAGTTCTTTTGCTGCTCTGCCAGCAATTTTTCTTCACGACACTTCTGTAAAACCTATATCTGCATTTGTTCAGGCAACATTTGCTGCACTCTGCACTAATGCATTCATTCTTATTTGCTTACTCCTCCCAGGAGTTGGTGTTTATCATCAGCATTCGCCGAGCGAGTGGTGTGGGACACCGCAGACAAGTCACTGGTCCATAACAAACTAAAACAACACAACAGCTAAGAAACCTATAATATTCTCTCTTGTTTCATTATAGATGGTCTTTGGATGTTGCAAATTTCAGAGTGGACACAGCCGAAACTTGAGCAAAATCACCCAACTTTATTTATGCTTGAGTTTGAGGAGATGCCAGAGCCCAACAGCATCTATAAACAGCTTTTCTCCCTCACTTGATGTGGAGCATCAATTCTTCCGGTGCATCTGGGGAAGCTTAAAAGAATGCCCGCAGTTTGCTTGAAGCTTAACGTGGGACTGTACGTGTGTGTGTGCAGCAGATATACACACACCGGTGCGTTGGGTTTCTATATGTTGTTATGAAGTGCAGTGGAGCAAAGAGGACTTATCTAACCCTGAGGTTTGAGTTAAGTCCTGGCAGCTACGGAGGGGAAAATGACTGGAAGCACCTGGACACAATGTCAATATTGGCCGAAGGAAACGTGGTTCAAAGGTAATTTACTGCTAACCACGTGTTTTAAAGTGAGCGGTGCACCTGCAGAAGCATTCATCAAGGTTTGCCCTACAACATCCGATTAATACACAAAACTCAAGCTGATAATATAAAAATAGTGTCAGTGATATGAATCTATTTTTAATGAGTTTCACACAGCCTACTCATTTGTCATGTCACATATAAAAATGAGTTTGATAACAATCTAGTAGTGAGGCAATGAGGCGGTTATTACCTCTATTTGTTTCTTGGAGAATTACAGAAGAATATAAGGCACAGTCTTTTTATTTCTAATTAGAGTTAATTCTAACTAGAAAATAAGACTTTTTTGTAAGATTTTGATTTGTTTTTTTGAGACAATATGAATAATAAATGGATGATTCACATTTATAGAGACATGTAAGTTTAATTTGAAGGTTCTTCTAAAATGTGACAACAGATAAATATTTATCTATTGATAGGATATGATCAAAAAGCGAAGGATGAATGAACTTTAGATTTTTTTGTACAGGTTTTACACATTTAGTATGTTTTGTTGACTTACTAATAAATTAATTATTAGTTCATTTATTTATTTCTTCACGGGGCCACATCTTCCAAGTTCCGCAAAGGTCGTGCACACGTTTAAAGGTCAGGAATGAAACTTGCTCACTACAGATTTCTGTCACACACGTATTACACTGAACAAAAATATAAAGACGACACTTTTGGTTTTGCTCCCATTTTTCATGAGCTGAACTCAAAGACCACTAGTGATGGTAAACTAGATTCTTTTTACTGAATTGAGTTTGAATGAGTCACTCACCAAAATGAATCAGGTTTTCGAGTCATTTGAGTCACTGAGTCAGTTGCCCAGAGTGCAAAAAAAATCTACATTTTCACTCAAACTTAATTTGCTCCTCTTTCTATGTAAATCCTACTGCTAAGATGAGTGATTGAAAAAAAATTCCACTTTTTCCACTGAAATTCATTTTTTAAAATAGTGGTGGAACTGAAATATTATATTTTTTCTTTAGTCTGCTTATTATCCTTGCAAAAAAAAAAAGTGTAGACTGAATATGGCGTCAGTTACTCTATCGGAGTTCAGCTCAGGTGAAGGAGCGACTCTTCCCCTGTGCCTCAGTTTCTACAGCTGAGAGCCAAGAGGGAGAGGTGAGTGAGCTTGTAGTACCGCAAGCTTCCACTGGGGGACTCCTATGAGCTGAAACTCGGTTGGGAGTAGTGAGTGATTCGTACCGCGAGCTGCGTGAGTCATGACTCATGAGCTGAGCCAGGTTAGCGGTACTGCGAGCCTCCACTCCAATGAGTGACTCGTTTGAGCTGAAATCCACGAGGGAAGGGGTGAGTGATTCGTTTGTCCTCTGCGTGAGGCCCGCTACAGAGGAACTGAATGATTCGTTCGTGCTACGATTTAGCACCGGACATTTTAAGCTAGCTTTCAGGAAGGGAGGGGGTGAGTCATGAGTGATTCGAACGTGCTGTTAGCAGAGCGATGCTACTGGGAACTAATGAGCTTCCAGGCCAGAGCAGGTAAGAAAATGCTTTTATTAAGAAACTGGCTGTTATTTTTTTCCACAATTTTAATGATAAGCTAGATATATCTTTACTAATGAAATTAGTTTGCTAACAGTAACAGGGACGAGTCAGTAAATGAGTCAGTTGGGATTGTGACTCGTGATTCATGAGTCAGTAAAGTGATTCGTTCATGACTCGCACATCACTAAAGACCACTTTGTGACCAGTGCAGTTTAGCTCAATGGGGGTTCAGAAAGCCAGTCAGTATCTGGTGTGGCCACCATTTGCCTGATACAGTTCAACACATCTCCGTCACATAGAGTTGATCAGGTTGTTGATTGTGGAATGTTGGTCCACTCCTCTTCCATAGCTGTGTGAAGCTGCTGAATATTGGCAGGAACTGGAACACGCTGTCGTATACGCCGATCCAGAGCATCCCAAACATGCTCAATGGGTGTCCGGTGAGTAAGAACTGGGATTTTTTCAGCTTCCAGGAATTGCGTACAGATATAGCATTATCACGCTGCAACATGAGGTGATGGTTGTGAATGAATGCCACAACAATGGGCCTCAGGATCTCGTCATGGTATCTCTGTGCATTCAAAATTCCAACAATAAAATGCACCTGTGTTGGTTGTCCATAACATACGCCTGCCCCTACCATAACCTCACCACCACCATGGGCCACTCGATCCACAATGTAGACGTCAGCAAACTGTTCACCCACATGACACCACTCATGTTGTCTACCATCTGCCTTGAACAGTGAAAACAGGGATTAATCCATGAACAGAACGCCTCTCCAACGTGCCAGATTTCATAGAATGTGAGCATTTGCCTATTCAAGATGGTTACAACAACGAACTGTAGTCAAGTCCAGACCTTGATGAGGACGATGAGCATGCAGATGGGCTTCCCTGAGACGCTTTCTGACAAAAATTCTTTGGTTATGCAAATCGGTTGTTGCTGCAGCTGTCCGGGTGGCTGGTTATGGGGTTCCGATTGTGCCAAAAACATGTTGTTGTTGCCTTTGTTATTGATGTTGTTGGTGGTGTTTTTGCTGTTGTTGGTGATGTTGTTGTACTGTAGATTGTGACTTTTTTTGGCACAATTGGAACCCCATAAACCAACATCAATAATAACAGCAGCAACACCACCAACAACTTCAACAACACCAGCAACAACAACATCAACAACAACACCAACAACATCATCATCAACAACACCAAACACAGCAACAACATCAACAACACCAACAACATCAGTAACAAAGGCAACAACAACAACAACAACATATTTTTGGCACAATCGGAACCCCATAGATCTCCGATGATCATGGAGGTGAACATGCTGGATGTGGAGGTCCTGGCCTGGGGTGGTTACATGTGGTCTGTGGTTGTGAGGCCGGTTGGACGTCCTGCCACATTCTCTGAAATGCCTTTGAAGACAGCTTATGGTAGAGAAATGAACATTCATTTTATGGGCAACAGCTCTGGTAGACATTCCTGCAGTCAGCATGCCAAATGTTTCAGATCTTTGAGTTCGACTCATGAAAAATGGGAGCAAAAACAAAGGTGTTGCGTTTATATTTTTGTTTGGCGTATTTACCCATTGAATGGTTTCTTTGATTTTAATCTCCTGCCATTCAAATAAAACCGTCAGGCTGAAAAGTCGTGAAACTGATGGAGAGGGGGAAGCCGTTATATGTAGGGGAGATGAAGTCAAAGAGGAAGTGAACAGCACAAGTAGTCAATCACCAGACAAACATGTCGTCAAACAGCTTTGTGCTTCAGACCAGATCAATACTTATAGATGTCAAGTTAAGCTGTGTTGCTATAGAATGAGGGTCAGTGACATGAAGGAGGAGAACTGGAAGGTTTGAGGCTTGACACAGAATAATGAAGATTAAAACTCCAAGAAAGACTTTTTGACAGCAGGTAGTAAAATATTTAAAATGTTCCAGACGGCTCAAATCCTGCAATGCCTTGCAAGATGATTTAAAATTGGTGACTAAGACAAGTAATATCCTTTCTGATTAATTTGAACCATTTATTGTTTAGACTGGATTTACTTTTACAAAACTCTTACACTGAAAATCTGTTTTTGTTGCAAAATGTTTAGTTTCTATCTGGTCTTATTCACACATATCTGTTTGGTTTCAAATGATTCACGTTTACCAAGCATCAAACATGATAGAATTATTTAAACATTTTACCCTCATTCAGAAATGATTTAATGGATTCGAGTTTAAGATGCTCGGGGATCTTCGGTACAAGTCATCAACAAACAGCAAAGTTCAGAGACTGATAACAGAATTAGAAACATACAGGAACAAGTTTATTTTTGGACAGTGAAGTAAGATTTTTAATGGTGAAATATGTAAATAAAAATGTTTTTAAATGTTCTGAAGTTGCACATCACAGAGTTTAATCGTCCAGAGCAGCAGAATTCTGCCTGACTGCATTAGGGCAGCATGGCGGAGACATAATGTTGCATCGCTTTGTGTTAACAGGGCCTAACTAACAAAAACTTTTAGATGCACATACACACATTAGTGGGGGAAAAGAAAACAGAGAAATGGACCAGAATTTGACGTCAGCTTGATCAAAAACCCATCTGATATAAATTTGTAAAACAGTTCCTGCTTCAGAAATGGATGTTGTCAATTTTCCAGGAAAATATGAGCTATAAATTTTTAACCATCTTCGCCTGGAAATAAATTTATGACTAAGTCATGAAACATGAAACTTACCAGCTCCCGTGGCCTAGTGGTACGAGTGTCTACCCCGGGACTGGGAGATCAGGGTTCGATTCCCGGTCGGGTCATACCAAGACTTTAACAAATGGGACCCAATGCCTCCTCGCTTGACACTCAGCACTAAGAGGTTGGATTGGGGGGTTAAACCACCAAATACTTCCTGAGCGCGGCCACAGCTGCAGCTCACCGCTCCCCACCATGGGGATGGGTCAAATGTGGAGATGTAATTTCACCATTGTGTGATGAATACTTGGGACTTTAACTTTATGATTCAGTATGTTTTCCTACGTGATTTCACCAGAGTAATTTTTATAACAGCTTTTCTGCGATTTTTGTTTTTTTTCTGTTCAAATATAATGACACACAGATATCACATTTAGAATGTGGTATCAGATTTTGACTTGGTGGTGACCGCTCTTTCTTTTCTGATGAATGCATGAACCACATCCTCTACATTTTGTGTTCTGCAGCCAGACATTCCTAGCCTGGCAAGCCATCCTATATATGTGTATATATAGTCTGGCCACGAACCATTGACGGCCCTCAGTCGTGAGGCGGGATCTACGGTTGTCTTTCAAAATGTTAGCACGCAATTGGATAGCGCTAGGACCAATCAGAGTAACGAACAACGTGACGTAATCACAGCAACGGAAAAGCGGGAGGCAGCAATGGCGTCTAACATTTGCTAACATCAATGATTTCTGTCGTTTTTGTATAAAAACATGTGAACATCAGGTGTACTGGGACATTCCACTACTTTGTTTGATAAAAATAAGAAGCCGCTAAGTATAGCCGACAGACTTACGCACGTTGGAGTCTAAATAATCCAATGTTGATGACAAAGCCGTTTCAAAAGAACGTGTCTCCGGCGTTGCCGCCATCTTGCTTGGGTTCGCGGCCGCAGCGCTGACGTCATCGGCTACTCCCGCTCTGTGATTGGCCCAAAATATAGAGCGCTGTGATTGGCCCAACCAAAACTATAGCGAGCTGTGATTGGACAGCCACAGGCTGCGAGGATTCCAACGAAGCGTGCCTAGACCAAACTCTGCAAAGCAAGAATTGGTCTAGTTCACTAGGCTAAGACATTCCTCCATTTGTCTGAAATACTAGATTACTGCATATGTGTATATACATGTATCCTTGTTTTTATTTCTCTTCTAATAATTCTTTTGAGTGTTGGTGCTGCTGTGACAAGTGAATTTCTCCACTGTGGGATCAATAAAGTCTATTCTATTCTAAATAAGAAGTCACTATTGAAAACGGTGTGGCTGTGGTAGCCAACTAAGTTATCCATGTTGCAGTATGCTCCCAAAGGACTTAACATAGCTAGTGATAACAGGTTTTGTTTTTAAGCATTTGTTGCTTTCTAAAGCTTCTGATCAAGGTAAAATATAGAGTGAAACCCCTCAGATATAGGGGGCTAATGTGATAATTATGAGGTCATGATAAATAAAAGTCATATGGAAAAATATAATTTTACACTGCAAAAACTGATTTCTAAGAAAGTAAAAAAGACACATTTTTAATCATATTTCTATATACCAATTTTTTAAATAAGGAAAATATTCTGAAATATGACCCACATTTTCTTGTTTTTAGTTAAAAAAGTACCCTCCAGCGTGACCTGTGGTAAGCAAAAGTTGCTTGGCTAGAATTTTTAAAACTAATAAATCTAAAATGACATTCTTTTGCTGGTTTTAAGATGAAGACTGATTTTGATCAGCTGCAGCTTGTGTGTTTTTCTCTGTCCTTGCTGGTGTTCTCATGAAATCTGCCAGGACTCATGACAAGAGTTAAATCAATAAGACTGAAGCATTTTCATACTAAAACATAAAAATACACATCATTTTGTAAAATATCAAATCTACTTTAGTGGATCTTAGATTCTGGAATTGATCAGATTCATATGTACATTTCATTCAGCCAGCTTATTTCCCCACAGCCTCAAATGTAAGATTTACTATTTGACATGTGCTCCTGATTTATGATTTTGATTTGCCATCTGACACATGACCTATTAGATTAGATGTCACACAGATCTAGAAGAATAAAACCAGAGTTGATTCACTGGGCTGGTGATTGGCGTCATAAAACCACCTTTACTGAAAACCTCCTTCATGCACTGAAAAGTAGAAAGCAGGGATTTTATTCTCGCTTGAATATTTTAGAAACGTACAGATTAAATCTGTAGTGGTGCTTTGATATTGCACAGATATTGTTATATTTTATTCCAATTTTTGAAAATTTTATTTACGTTTGAATTTTCTTTGGTTCATTTTTTTAATAAAAAAAAAAAAACCTCAACTCTGGGCATGCACATTGTCTGGATTGTATCCGTACATTAACCTAATGTTATTTTTTTATTGGCCCAGAGTCCCACATGACGTTTGTCTCCACTGTAAAATTGTCTGTTTTATGCATGCATTCATCTTTGGCAAGTTCAGCAGCACAGATTTCAAAAAATAAATACATTCTGGAATAAATTTGTGTTTTTGCAGCCTCACCAAAAACGTTCCATTTGTGTATACATGTGCTCATGTAGCATGCATTTACATTGACCCCAGTAATGCCTCGGCTCCTCCACTGGCTCGTGATCTTTAACTGTCACTCTCTTTTGAGCCGTTGCAGTCCCGCAGACCTACTGCACTTCCCAACTCACTCTGGAGCACTTGATGGCTTCCGATGCGCCCAGCAGCTCTTTGCTTGAGCTCGCTCCGGACCGCAGGCAAAACAGTAAAGCAAACACATAAATGAAGCATTTGTCTGCAACCCCTCCTGGGTTGTGTGACAGGCAGCGGAGTCGGGGTGATTCCATCAACCTGACAGGCTGCTTCTTGCAGGAGAAGAGTTAATTGCTGTGGGACCAAAGCAGCCTTCAACATCCATCAACAAACCTCCTTCCTGCTCCGTGGGGTTGGAGGTTGGGTGAAGCATTGAGAGAGGGATGTAAGTGAGGGATACAGAAGGCAGGGAGGTGTGAGAAACATCTGATTTCCTTTGACATCATGGGCAAATAACCTTCAAAATAAAACGGTGTTGGATTGAAGTCAAGGACACATAATTGCAGAAGCTACTTAAATATTGGGCCACAGAAGTTCATTCGAACTAAATAGTTTAATAGAAGCTTTCGTTTTTTCATCAAGTAAAAATATATTACCACTAATCATTTGTGTGTTGACGAAATAATTAATGAATGCTGGTTATAATGAATACATCCTCTCATCTGACCAAAGTAGCACGAGGCTGAAATTCAGAAAAAAAACACAGATGGGAGTAGATTCTTCTGCAGACGAGTTATTAATATCCTGCTGATATGTGCGTAAATTAGGATGGGGTCACAAACAGGTAGACCTGTTGATGTTCGTTCACAGATTTTATTAACACTAGCAGGATATTGGCTCAAATTAAAAAACAATTGTTTGTTAAAATTAGAAACTTCCTGCCACACAGGAAGAGGACAGAAAGAAAATCTGCAATCTTTTATTGTCTGAGTGCCGGTAGTGTCTAAAATGTCTAGTTGAAATCAATGGGCACCTATAGAAGGAACTACAAACAGGGAACATTACATTAATCTACACATTTTAAATGTCACTGATACAAAACAAAACCCAAATCAAACAAAATCTGTAATTGCAAACTCTCATTTAATGTAGAAAAGCAGTTTGCAGTTGTTTGTAAACTATGTATAATTACATGTTTTTATATCTCTACTCCTCATAATCCAGTAGCATATACACCATAAATAACAATCCGAAGAAAATGAGACTAGAATAGGTACAAATCTGATCGAGGACTATATGCATGCCCAGAGTTGAGCATATTTTTCTTATAGTTTATAGTTTATTTAACGTTTATGTGCAACTCACAGCAATGTTAAAAAAAGGGTCACAGAACAGTGAACAAACTGTTGTTTGGAAAAAAAAAGAAAAAACACGACACAACCGCCTTAGAGAAAGCTGTGTGTGGATGTGTATTTTATAGGATGCTTTACAATCTATATATGTTTTCATGTATTGCCTCTTCAACAATAATTCAGTCCCACTCAGTGACTGCCTTGTCTTTGAAGTTAATGATGATAGTGGAGGTGGGGGAGTCTATAAAAATCTAGTCTACAAAAAGTAACAAAGAGTAAGCAAAACCATTAAGTATGTATAAGGAAAATGCTGATGTCATTTCAGTAGGATACTGAGCAGCATATTGTAGTTTATGGACTAGAGAAAAGGCTTGCTGAAACACACAGTTTGAGGAACAAAGTTAAAAGTAATTGGACATCATTTCTGTATGCAGCACTTTTTAAATGAAAAAAAAAATCCATAAGCAACTTTTTTACTACCACCTTCTAGCAGGAGCTACAGTAACGTAGTAGTGATGGGACTTAAAGTGACAGTGTGTAGTTTTTACCATTAATCTATGGAAATATTCATTGAAATGTTGCTGAAAATAATTTAAATGATGCCCAGTTGTTGAAAAATATTGTTAGCTTCGTAACACATAACCAAAAAAATCAGGTCTAAAATACATTGGCGCGGGTATAAGTTACTGGGCAACACCATATTAGCTGTGATGTTACCTTCTACGGGAGCCCGTGAGGACAAAGCACATTTACAGATTTATAACAAGCGGTTATTAAACTTTCACCATTCATAAACGTTGTTGTTTACCTCTTCACTTGCTGCCAGTAATGAAAGGGAGTCTGATGTCATTTTGCTGGAGGTTGAACGATCTGACAAAGTACTCGTTCGAAAATTGCTCTTCCAGGGATTTTTGACCCTAATGGCCATCCGTTGATAAGGTCCTACTCAAACACAAAAATACCGCTTGCTTGCAATGATTTAGGTATGTACTGCCCCCTATCACCAGGGAAAATACACACAGTCACTTTAAAATGGTAAATGGCTTGTATTTGTACAGCGCCTGGGTTCTACAACCCCTCAAGGTGCTTCACAACACAATCAGTCATCCACCCATTCACACGCTGGTGGGGATGAGCTACAGCTGCCCGGGGGCGCACTGACAGAGGCGGGGCCTTCTGTACACTGGCGCCACCGGTATCTCTGACCACCACCAGCAGGCAACGACACAACGACAGCGACAGACTGAGCGGGTCGCGAACCTGCGACCTTCCGATTGCAAGGCGGCCACTTAACTCCTCTGCCACCATTGCGGGTTTAAAGCATCTGTCCGGAGTTTTCCCCTTTTAGGAATTATGTATGATTTTTCAGAAATCCGTAAAAGTGATTGTCTTATCATGTAGTGTGATATAATGTAGGCAATACGTCTTTTGTTTTTTTGCTAAGTCCGCCCTCTTCCCTGTAGAGCTCCATGCAAAAGGAAGATCTTTTGTGACGTCAATGTTTATGTTTTTCACATTGCATCATGGGACCTGGGTGGCAACAAACAGCGTATTTTGCCTATAATTCAATTGTTTGGCATGCTTGGAGGAGGATTTAGCGACGCAGATGGATCATTCTTGCTGTGTGGTTGATCGTTTGGAACGCGACATATGAAATAGATGATTGCGGGTGACCCGACTGTCTGAAGAAAGCCTGGATTCATGCAGCAACGGAGTTTGTGAGGCTCATTTGTTCATGGTAAGTGCTTGTAACTAAGTATTTGTTAAGAGAAGATGCTTTTTAAAATATTCATCTTCGTGTAGTTTTATATCCACGGAGTCATTTAGTTTTCACGTTCTGATTCAGGTGTCTCAGCCCGCGATCGTTATAATAATAAATAAATGAATGAATAAGTAAAAACTAACAACACTGATTAATGAAGACTTACCCAGCTTTGCAGTCGCCGTGAGAATTTATCCACCCACAGGTGATGTGAATCATGCTGACTGCTAGCCGGCCGGTGCCGAGTCTGCCGACTCCTGCTTTCAGCACGACCACGGCTTTAAGTCACGGCTTCCTGTTTTGCAGAATAGTTCAGCCAAACTTTCCTTGAAACGCAATAATCGTAGACCTCCACACGTTTGAAAGCCTTTAATTTTTCATGAGTGAAGGGTCCAGTGCTTTCTGTTAAATAGGAATAAATGTCTCCCCAGCAGCGTTGTGGAGAAAACACCGGCGAATCGGACCAACGTTTTCTGTCATCCCAGAGCTCAAACATGCTTTAAATAACTTTATTTTTGTCTTCATTAGAGATTTTAAGCTTCTCTCTAACCCTCCCCCTGTCTTTAGACATTAAAGTGTTTATATTTTGGGGATTTCACCCGTAAACCCGCGTGAAAGTGTATGTCGCGTATTGATAGCAGGTCGTCTTCTGCCACACAGCCACTCGCGCATGCGCACAACGATGAAAAAAATGTCAACAAAGATCCTCCTGTAGGAAACTGAGCGCCGATCAGAGCTAACCAATAGCGTTAGACTACCGCTTACGTGCTCCAGCGTTAAGGAAGTACCTCGGCTGATGCAAAACTACTGGCTTCCCATGCAGTACAGAGCAAAGTTTAAAGTGCTCATTCTTGCTTTTAGGGCTCTTCACGGTACTGCTCCTGCCTATTTATCAGCATTACTACATAGGCATGTTTTGTTTTGTTTGTTTTGTTTTTGTTTTATTGGTTTTTCTGAACAACATGGAACCGTGTTCAGAACAAATAGATCTGTATGCATATTCACACATATTCAAATATACATACATAAGCCCATATAAACACCTATACACATATACATTTACAAACACACACACACACACACACACACTTATTAGGCAGAGGAAAACTACATAAATAGATAAAAGCAAAAAATAACAATAAACATAATCTCCCTTATGATAATAACAGCAGTAATGATAATACCAATATTAAAGTCCCAAGTACTCATCACACACACTGGTGAAATTACATCTCTGCATTTGACCCATCCCCATGGTGGGGAGCGGTGAGCTGCAGCTGTGGCTGCGCTCGGGAACTATTTGGTGGTTTAACCCCCCAATCCAACCCCTTAGTGCTGAGTGTCAAGCGAGGAGGCATTGGGTCCCATTTTTTCAAAGTCTTTGGTATGACCCGACCAGGAATCGAACCCTGATCTCCCAGTCCCGGGGCGGACACTCTACCACTAGGCCACCGGAACTGGTATAAGAGGTATAAGTTTAATAATGTTCAGTGATCATTTAGAATACATGTTCAAAAGGAGTAGGAAGAAGCTTGCGCTTATTTAATCCCACCCCTCCTCAATATTCAATATTTAATACGCAGTTAGATTAATCCCTGTTTTCCATAAATATTATAACTCCCGGAGTTGTGAACAATTGTATCTGAAATCTCTTTACATAATTACATAATATGCACTTACACGCATGGAATCATAACACAACTTTAAAGAAAAAATAGATATATTTTGTGAATTTAGATGCATTCTGTTAAACCTTCTTCCTCTTTGTACCTTATAAAAACATCTGTTTGTACTGTTTTTTAAACATCGTCATGCTTGGACTTCGCCTTAGTTCTTCACTCATTTTGTTCCAAAGTTTCACTCCACACACAGAAAGACTAAAGGTTTTTAAGGTGGTACGGACTCTAGCGTGTTTGAATTTGAGCTTCCCTCTTAACTGATACCTCCCTTGTCTTTTATAAAACAGTTTTGAGATATTATCTGGAAGAAGATTGCGGGTTATTTTATACATTTGCTGGGCTGTTTGAAAATGCACTATATCATAAAATTAAAAAATTTGTGATTTTAGGAATAATGGGTTTGTATGATCTCTGTAGCCCACGTTATGAATTACCCGTAGCGCTCGTTTTTGTAGCACAAATAATGTTGATAATGAGCATTTGTAAGTATGTCCCCAAACCTCTACACCGTAATTTAAATATGTAGAAACCAATGCATAGTATAAGATGTGAAGTGAATTTTGGTCCAAAATGTGTTTGACTTTATGTAGTATTGAGATGCTTCTTGAGATTTTACCGTTTAAATGTTTTATGTGAGATTTCCAGCTTATTCTGTCATCTATTATTACACCAAGAAATTTAATCTGTCCCCACCCGCTCTCTACGCTCTGTTGAGGAATTATTGGTGGTCCCTCGTTCCAGGTGCAAATCAAGGGGAGATCGTGCGTTCGCGGTCCTTGCACCATCCTTATGGAATGGTCGACCTCTGACTGTTAGGCTGGCGCCTTCCCTTCAGATTTTTAAGTCCTGTCTGAAGGCCCATTATTATGTCCAGGCATTTTCTCCATTGGGGTCTTGATTTTATTGTTGTTGGTTTTTTTCTATCTGTTTTTATGCTGTTTTTACTATGTTTTTATTTTCATTTTTATTTTATTGTGTCTTTTAATGCAATAGCTTTTTAGTGTGGTGTCCAGCACCTTGGGCTTCTCCTAAAGGTTGTGGAAGGTGCTCTATAAATTAATAAATAAATGAATGAATGATGCAGAGTTGATGAACTTTTCACGGACAATTAAGTCTTTAAAATATAAATATATGAAAACACAACATGACATGAGAATAATACTTGTAAAACAACGTGTTTTAGCTCTGTTTGTCGGCTACAACATTCATAAACAAGAAACGTGCAGTCGCCATCTTAAATAACCGAATCGACCGACTCTTGGTGTGATATGCTTGTCAGCCGCTAGATGGTGCCATCAGCCCATCTCCCTGAGGGGGGGGGGGGGGGGGGCTTACTGGGAGACAAGATGAACGGTAAAGACTCGGCTCTCATCATTCACTTAGAAGAGCCGTTCAGAAGATTTGATTAGTTCTACTTTGTAGATGAAAGCTGCTAATTCCACATTCAGTTTGTGTTGAAATGCTTTCATGGTTGAAGATGATTGGAAACATGTTTTACATCAATTTAACGATTCACTGACAGATTTTAACCTGGACTAGACACTTTAAGTGGATTGTTTAAGTAAAAATTATTTAATTATTTATTGTAGTGACCAAACTCCTAGCTTTGTTCCAGTTATGACCCCTATTGGACAGCTTGTCTAAAAATAAATCAGTTTTAATCACTTTTTGTTACATTGTGATGAAATAAATGTGATCATTTCATTAGAAACCTATTCAGGTGGTGGATGAGAGCGAGCCGGTAGGCAGAGTTAAAAGTGTCATAGCTTGTAATTGAATCTCTTCAGATAAGTGAAAGCATGATGGTACAACTTCATCTGACTTGGAATGGACTGATTTATTGTCCTTTGTGTGATTATCTCAGTAATGGAACATATTTTTTACTTTTATTATGAGCTCTGGAAGCAGTTCACGCAGTAATTGCTCATTTTACCGACACCTACAGCACCTCGGTATCCTTAGTTTCACCCCAGCTTTCCTCCTTCCTTTTCTTTCCCTGCTGAGGAGTCGAGATAAAGCGTTACACTCCAGAAGCATCAATATCTTGGGCTATCGGTGCTTTGCTGATGTAGACACTAAACAAACGACAAACGGGTAGCTTTTAGCAGATGTAATCAGAAAGATGTAGCTGACCTGATGGAGGAAGATAACCAGAGGGTACTGTGGGGTAGGGACCACACTGCAGGCTTTCTTTGACTTGAAGGAGGAAGAAAATAAGAGCAGCTGAACTCCTGGAGGTCTCGGTTTTTAAATGTATAGTTTTCTTGCTGCTTCTTTAGGGAAACAGGATGCTTTTATATCACAGAGCTGTCAGCCAACCTTCTCCAATAACCTCTGTGCAGTTAGCAAAATACACAAAAAATAATTATGGCAAAGACAAAACTGACTCAGTTCAATTAGAGTTCAGACATACATATTTAGTTTGGTTTTGTGAATGTATTGTAGTGGAGGTTCACTGAGAAACTGGTGATACTTGAAATGTGATCGGTCACCCCTAATTTCTGCATTAGACGCCAAAATAAAATACACTGGAAAATGCTCGAGTCAGAAAAAACCAGCCAGTCTCTTCTACATCACTAAATTATTAGCATTCATGGACTCACCCCCCTTTCGTTTGCAGCTGTGAAAGGCTGATTTAGCGGCCAGGAGAGAGTAAAGCACACCTCAGCTAGTAGAAGCTAACTATTAGCATTAGCATCTCCACAACATGGCAGAACTCATTTGGGCTTGTGTCATTGCTTTTAGCACCTCCTAGTGTCCATTTAATAGACCCAAAAGTGAAACTTCTCTCCTCAGCCTTCATTAGTGTCTACAGGAGCGGTTCATCACTAAATCAAACAAATCAGCTGTGTTCATGATCTAAAACATGCAGGAAACATGCTGGAAGCAGACTGCAGCACCAGGCATGTCAGCTCCTTTTTCTAAGTCCAACAGGGACTGGACCGGCACTCGAAAGTTGCAAGTGCGGTATTCTGGCCACAGAAGGCGGTGGGGGCCTGAGTGACATTTCATTAACCCTGTAAAGGGTCATTTTAGCACATACTGGCTCAAGACAATTATTTAAAACATGAAAAAGTTGCATAGTATGGCTTTAAGGACATAAAACAGTAACTTTGCATTATTTACCCAAGAAAGAAGAGCGAATAGAGGCAGCAGAAGAGTCAAATTGCTGTTAGCCAGTCAGAGGCAGAGATGTCTGCATATCATGAACACTCCAAATCCTGCCCCGCCCCCCCAGTCCTCCAACTACCTTCTACTTCCTAAAACAGGAGCGCCAGAGCTTTATTCCCACAGAAAATGCCTCACAAGGCTTTCATTTATACTGAAGACCACTGCAGATTTATTGAAATAGCGAGTGAATGCCCGCTTTTAATGCCTTGTTAACGTCCCCCAGCATTCCCATCAAATATATAATCCCTCCTCCTATATAAATCCTGGCAATCCTCCCTTTCAAACATGTTTTACTAACAACTTGAATCACTTGTGCTTAACAAAAAAATAACATAAATTTGCCGGTGCTATTTATATATTGCTGTTTTTACAAGCTAATGTAGCTATTTATCCCTTAAGAGCTGAAAAGATAACATTCAATGACTTCACACTCCATTATAAGCCACTTAATATTCCATGCAAACCTGGCATTTGGCTTGATTGAGAGGCTGTCCACTGGCACTAATTGGTCTGTAAACATTTGAGCAGACACTCAGGGTGTATTGGTGAACGTCAGCGCTAGCTAGCCGTCTCATACAAAGGCCCCTTTCCGCCCACCATTCCTCTCTACCACTCTCTTTCCACAAGCCTGCCTCTTTAATGTATTTAATTGTCAGAGTAAAAATGTTAATTGCATTTCATTATATATAATTTATGTAGTTTCAGCTGAGGGATTCTTTAATACCCATCTAATTTGAATGGCATAGCCGGGAAGCAGCTGCTGATTGTGTGGGCACGCTCAGAGTTGATCTGTCAATTAAAGCCTAGGTATGATAGGCAGGTAGTGTTTTTCACACATCTAGTCATTTTTTACACTTCTTTCAGAGTGTCAATACACAACGCTGGCTTAGGAAAAGTCCACGCGGCTCACTCAGTCCCTCTTTGCATTATTATTATTCATCCATTAGAGTCCCGTTTTAAAATACTTTCAAGTTCTGTACGATTTAAATTGGGTTCAGGCAAGAAACAGATGAGTGTCTCAACAGTATTAAGCAACAAAAGACATTGAATGTTAAAATCTGGGTGAGACTTTCTATTCTCCTCATTCAGAAACCAATGAATTCCTTTATTTAGGCTTATAGGGTGACTGAGAACCTTCTACAGGATTGCTATTCTTCAAAGTTTTTCACATTTTACACAATCAAATGGTGATATTTGATTTAATTATTGGTATATTGCATTAAACTCATTGTATTATTGTCTCCCACTGCTGATTTGTTAAGTAGTTTGTTATAGAGATCATCCAATTTGGGTTTTTCTAATGCCGATGGTCGATATCTAGATGTTTTCCACCTTACCTGCATGTTAAAATGTCCCACTAATAACAGTAGATGAACAACTTTTCAGAACCTAATCAGTTTTTGAACTCTGAATTTAACCAACTGTCGAATATTAATTTTGTGCACAGCAATTAAAATCAAACATTTAACCAAAGTTTATCAAATGAATCCATAAACTGACCAAGAATTAAGTATATAAAATAGATAGATAAAAAAAAATGTCAGTTGACAATAATGTTTTTAAGCATTTATTAAGCAGGTATTTTCAGGAATTGAGCACTGGGCTGCCCAGCAGTTTCCTGCTCCTCCACCCTACTGGTTGAAAGTGGAATTATTTATTATTTATTTTTCTATTATTTAAAAAAAAAAAAAAAGAAAATCTGATCACGTAATAAGGGTAGGCATAAAAAGCTAGGCTTCAGCCTACACCTTTTGGTTATTACTTGTAATTATTGTATTGTGTTTTCTTTTCTTTTTCTATCTTTAAAAATAACCAAATAAACGTTGATTGATTGATTGATTGATTGATTGATTGATTGATTGATTGATTGATTGATTGATTGATTGATTGATTGATTGATTGATTGATTGAATTACAACTGCCATAAACAACCCTGCAGCAGCCTGTTGTAGCTAGCACTAACAACAAGCTAACACTAACATGAGCCAAGTCTTACTAAATAAGCCACAAGTTAAAAAGATCTACACTGTTGGACAAACCAATATTATTACTTACAGTAGCAACAAAGCCAGGTCACCATCAGTCCATGATTTCAAAACCCTTTTCAGCTCCCTCAGACTAGTGTAGGCCATACCAATGTTTACTCTGGTTTTAGCTCTTTGCTTCACCTCCAAAGACATTACTTGCTTACTTTTACTTCCAGGCTCTGCCATGATGCCAACAGAAATGTAAACTTCTTATTTTTCTTCTTGTGCTTTCTATTGATTATCAGCAAACTGAAAACGCTAACTGCACAGAAAATGGCTAGCAGCTGTAATGCAAGTATAAGAGCGCCCCCTAGAACACCTACCCGCGCCACAAAACTATTAAGTGCAGTATCTGGCCAGCAGAGGGCTGCAGAGTGGTGTCAAATATGAAACTGAGATCAATGTTAAAGCTCTAGCTTAAAGTTTAAAAAAACTATTTAGTGTTCCTTTAAATGGGCTTTACTAAAGAGGTTTATCGGCCGATGCCAGTATATAAAAAATGGTGAATACCAGACCAATATATTGGTCTATCCCTAGTTTGTTACCATCGGCTGGCTAAAGAGTTTGACTTAATCAAAATGCTACAGAGTCACATGACCAGAAGTCAGCTAAAGCTGACAGTAAGGCAGCAGTGGGTAAACCTGAACAAAGATGAGATGGGGTCTTTGGGAGAAGGAAGTTGGGGAGGTAAGGATGGACTTTGCTCCTCTTTCTCTTCAAAGAGGCAGGGGTGCTCTAAAAATATCCTCCACCTAATCACAGAAAGGCAGGCTGTAGCAGAAGAGTTTGTTTTGTGTGTGTACACACACACACACACTGTGTCTTTTTTGGGCTTCAGCATGGCGATGCACGGCGGTAAAGGGCTTGGACACATCTGGATGCTTTGATCAATATGGCTGCAGTCCCTCTGAAATACAGTCTGGCTTGAGCACCAAAGAGATTCATGTCCACTGATCTGATGCTGCGGAGTCAATAGAACATGAAGTGTTATTGCAACACAATGAGAAGTTCTGCAAATGAATTTATTTGGAAATTAGAGTGGCATTAATCACTGAGGAAGATGAAAGGCTGTGATGACTCATTCCAACAGCTTTCAGCTTGGATGATGAGCTGCTAAAGGCTCCGATAAGTTGGGAGGAGCTTGAGGTTTAGCTTTGGTACTGCATTCATTTATAAGGTCTTCATTAATCTCTTTGCTAGTCTTTTGTATTTTAAGCTTGAAAACATTGCATTGATTTGGAACAGGGTTAGGGGAGGGAATATCGGTGTTGGGTAAAATTACAAAAATTAAACAATTGTTATTTATGATTATATCACATTATTGTTTCCATGATGAGTTTATGGTTAGGTTACTGAAGTTAATTATAATGATTAACATTAGGTGAAAATGTCTCATCTGGATTAGATGTGTTACTATTATTAATAAAAAAATACATAAATGAAATGAATCAGTCTCAATTATGATGCAAGTGCTAAGTGTTCATTATAATGCTTCAGATTTGTAATGGCCAAGTCACGGTAAAAAATGACTTGCTGATTATTTTTTAACTACGTGTTCATAATAATGATCTAAGTAAACTACATGTACTTTTTTCTTTTATAAAATCTGGGTTTTATTTTGAAGTTAAAGCCATTATTGTTGTTCAACAGAGCAAAACTAAACCACAGTATTTGTAAATTGTTGATACTTTGTTATTATGGGGACAGAAAGTGAAGATACTGTCCTGATCAAAAGTTTAAGACCACTTGAAATTGGCCAAAATATCATATTTTGCATGGTTGGATCTTAACAAGGTTCCAAGCAGAGCTTCAACAGGCAACAAGAAGAAATGAAAGTGAGACAAAACATTTTCCCAGCAGCAATTTATTAAAAAAATGAAAAAAAAACACTTAAAATGAAACAGACTGATTAAAAGGCCAAATCTGTGCAAAAATGTGGATTCATCTCATGAAAACGCTTGCATCAGGCATGCTGCAACAAAATTTGAAGTAATCAACAATAATGATCATTGCTGAGTTCATGTTTGGAACCTTGATTTCTGTTTTAAGGGTTCTTTTAGAGGTGAGAGCTTAAACTTTTTAGCAGCCGTAAAACAGCCTGTTTCAGTTTAAGCATTGTTTTCAATTAGTTATATGCTCAGAAAATGTTTTGACTCACTCCCATTTCTTCTTGTTACACGCTGAAGCTCTACTTGGAACCTTGTTAAGAACAAACCATGCAAAAATGATTTTTGGCCATTTTTCAAGCAATCTTCACCTTTTGATCGGGACTGTAAATTTAAAAATATGTTGGTTCTTTGAAGATGCTACTTTATAAGCAGATACAGAAACTGGAAACAAAGCCAAACTGGTGTTAGTGCAACACTCAAACCAGTTCACCAAGCACCTATAATGATATCATGGAGAGTTTTTCCAAATGTTCTTTTGCCTTACCTTATATAATATATATTTTTTTAAATTTGAGGCTGATATCCTATCCACAGCCTAAGCTTGAGGGTTTTTTCTAAACTCCAAACCAGTGAAGTGTTTCCCTTTAAACTCAGTTCCTTCATCAAAACTTTAAGAATGGGGAATGAATTTGAATTTGAAGTTTGGGAGAGTCTCTATCCCAGCATTTTACAGCTTCCAGTGGTCCAAATCCATAAAGGAAATGGGGAGAAATGTTCCTTTTTTATCCTTTGGCAAAATGAATCCGCGCCTGGCTGAATTGGTAACCATGAACAGGAACGTTTTGAACAGCTAATCTTTTTTTTCCATTCCTGAAGTTCAGTTTCCAACTGGTACCCCCAAACTAGCTGCTTATGCAATTAAACTTGCATTACTTGGCAGCTGAGGACTGAGTATTCCTGAAAAAAAAAGGCTAAAAATAACGAAGTAATTCCAGTGGCTTCAAAATTGCACAGGCTACTAGACATTTTCTGGGATGATCTGAATGCCATAGCTGTGTTTCTGTATGACCCCTTCTTTACTTCTTTCAGGCTGATTGATGCTTATAAATTGACCCGCTGTAAGAGCATCCATGGGCCAAGTACAAAGGTGAGGGTGTGTGTAGAAGGACCCAGAGAGAGTACTTAATAATCCACATCCTGGTCCAGGCACACATCCTGAACCCATTAGGACAAATGGGCTTACTGAGTCTTGGAAGAAATCTAAATGTACTAGCCTGCCCTTATGCTTTCAGCCTGCTTGGCCTTGGGTGGTGACTCCAACAGATCAAAACAAGGAGGAAAAAAAAAACATTTCTGAGCATAAAGCCTCTGGGTTGCTAAGCTTGGCTACTTCATGTGTAGTTTGAGATAGCCAGAGGGTGACAGTGATCAGACCATCGGGGAGTAACACAAATCATAGGACATGGTTACATTTACTTATAGTTCTGCTGTATAGTAAATTTGCCTTACCCACATTTCCTCATAAGTGCCAAACCATATTTGCATTTCATCGTAGACACATTAAAGGTCAAGTTTACTCATATGTTCAATACATTTGCAGTGGTCTCTAGTAAGAATGCATTCCTTGTAAGAAGTCAGCCAGGGAAGAAAGTGGCAGCAGACGGCAGAATTTGGACTCTTATTTCCTAAAATTCAGACATTTAGCCTCTGATTGGCTAACATCAACACAACTCTACCACTGACTCTGTTTGCTCTGCAACGTTGATGTTTTATCTGCACAAATAACACAAGCCTGAAGGAGTTCTGCTGTGTGGTGGAGTTGCTAATGCTAACGGTTAGCTTCTACTAGCTGAGATGCGCTCTGCTCTCTTCTAGACGCTAAACCAACAACAGCCTTCCCCATCGCGAGCCAAGATGGGTGAGTCCATGTGACAGTGTGACGTAGATCTGTCAGCCTTTTCTGAACCAAGAGTTTTTCCGTCTATTTTCTATCAGAAGCGAATGCAGGAAATAGGGGTAGAAGACTATTTTCACCTGCATGGTAAACTCAGAGAAAATGATTACTCGGTGAACTTGCTCTTTAACAGTTATCTAATCACATCATCCTGCCCACCAAACCGATAGAGAACTGTCATTGGCATAGCACAATGCTGCTCAGGTCAATGGTAGACCTGCTGATGTTCCAATGGAGCGTGGTTAGACCGACATGAAGAGTGAAATCGTTTTTCTTCGGCAACTCACGGTCTAGATTTAGGCTAGAATTTCACGGCATTCAAAATAAATCAGCTCTCTGTACGTAGTCACCACAGAAAAGTAAAACCGTTTTTATGAATGTAACTAAAGGTTAACATTTATAAAAATGTATCATTCGTATTAGCTTGTACAGTCCAGTTTCCATCTGCAGTTTAACCAGTAAGCTGAATTTTATAATGGTGAGATGTATTCAACTAGAAAAAGATGGAATTTTCCTTCTGTATTGGAAGTGAGTCTTTTCCTCATGCAGATATCAACTGTTTCCATGTCTTGGCGATGGATGATAGTAGGATGGAGTGAAAATGGACCAACAAAATGGTCTGCAAGAATGAGGATGTTGCCTTGGTTGGCCATGGTGATTAGTTGAGTTTTTGATTCACTCATCCATCCCCAACCCTTACCTATTGTCATGAAATTTGGATCATGACCGACATGAAATATAAGCAACATATAGGGCTTCTTGTGTGACATGCCTCAGCTATAGAGATAAGATAAGGAACTTCATGAAGGGGCAGCTCAGAGAAGAGCAACAGCGTTAGCTTGGGTATCTTTCTATGCCACCTAGACTAGAAAATCCACGGACTGATGGATATTGTGATTCAAAATCATAAATACATCAAAATCTATGCTCAGTGTCTTTTTTGGAAAGTAATTCAGACAATTTTAAACGTAAAGAGGTATAATGGGGGTATACATCCTGTTAGATTTGAGGCCATGCAGCCTATAGGAGGAAGTGAAAACTTTACCTTGATCTTTTCCTCTTGCCCTGAAAAACCTAAAATAACCTGAGGCAAGATTTTGGTTGATGTACAACTTGATATATTTCTGAAAGAACTCAATATTTCAAATATTAAGTTTTCTTAGTCAGATGATTTTTCCTGACTGAACTTTATTTATTAGTATATATTGGGTATATATTGAAAGTCTTAAAAATAGTAAAGTCTGTCTTTGGCCTGTTGTTTATACAGTGCATTAAAATGACAGCAGCATTCATGAAAATTACACCAATAAATGGAACAATTCTTGGAATTCAACGAAACGATCAATTCTAATAATCCGGTGGATTCCCCAGAAATGTTCATTTGTAATAAACTGCATGTTTATTATTAGTCTAATAACTGAATCAAGCACAACTTGAGTCTGAACATCAGTTTCTTTAAACAAACTGCTTTTTAGTCAGCTGCTTTGATCATCATGATAATCATCAGTCAACTCATTCTGAAAGGTCACCTCCATCTAAAAACACAAATGCAAACATTCTAAACCTTATAAGCAAATTACGTTCAAGTCTTTGGTCAGATCTGACAGAGGCAAACGCTCTGCTGCAGCTAATTGTAATCATTTCAATTAATTGCCAGCATAGACGACACCCCTCATCGGTGGGATGAGTGATTACGCCGTAAGTGGGTCTGCCCCATGGTGCACCAAGCATCCAATCTTTTGCTGTCTAATTATATGGGGAGTTATCGTGTCTCTAATGACTTTGCGTGTTGCCTACTCCTTAAGAAGCGAAAGATAAAGGCGATGACAAAATGATGTAAAAGCACATTATCAGTGGGAATAGAGTCCTAGCGGCGTGCCTTTAAATAGAGCGCCATTCCCTCTTTGTAGCTGAGCTTTGAGATATGAGGAAAATCACTAATGAATGTCCGTACTCGTTGATTTGAAGTATTCCCATCATAAGTTATGCACAGAAGGGAAATCTGGTTTAACGTAGAAATTGGAGACTATTTTATGTTTGATAAAAATGAGAGGACTATTTGTATGAATGTAAACTTTTGTGGCAGTTGTTGACTTCAGGGGAAAAGACACATAATGATGATTCAAAGAAATTTAACGTGTCTTTTATGGGTTTCTCTAAAAAAAACAACAATATGTGAGCAATCCCAACTTAACAAAAACACACGTGGGTAACGGTCAATCTGGTGAAAGCTAACAGGTTGGCTGGACCTTCAGGTGGGGTAAAGAACAGCACAGACCCACACTCTTCACATCCTGAAAACAGTTTAACATTTGAGAAGGCATGAAGATGAAGAGATGTAACACCTGTGGACATGAGGCTGTAAATAACTATACAAAAGTCATTTCTACATTTGTTTAGACTTCTCTGAACACGTTAATGAATTAAAGGTAGTGAAATCCATGAAAAAAATTAAATGGGCCATCACCTTTAATACCAATTTTAATGGTGTAGATGACCGCAAAACCATTTTTTAATGCTGGTGAAGGTTCATCCAGGTCATGGTAATCCAAAAGGGTTTGAATGAAGGAAACTGGACTTCTTTGATTTCTTGAAGACGTTTCGCTTCTCATCTGAGGAGCTTTATCAGTTCTGACTGGAATATGGAGGGTCAAGCTTATAAACTGTTGCTGTCTTTTTTAATGATTATTTCTGAGTTTTTCATGCAGGCTGAACATGAAAATAGTCTCCTACACCTATCTCCTGCATTAGGTGCTGATAGAAAATAGACGGTGAAGGAGAAACGATTTAGTGCCTCTCAAGATAAAAATCACGAGGTGCTTCAGAAACGCTAAATTTGAAAAGCCTGACTATCTACATCACACTGTCACTCATGGACTCACCCATCTTGACTCATGGCGGGGAAGGCTGTTGTTGGTTTAGTATCCAGGAAACAGCAGAGAATGTATCAGCTTGTAGAAGCTAACTGTTAGCATTAGCAGCTCCACCACACAGCAGAACTGGAGTCAGTGGTAGAGTCGTGTTGCTGTTAGCCAATCAGAAGCAAGATGTCCAAATATCAGGAAATAAGGCTCCAAATCCTGTTGTCTGAAGCTACTTTCTCCTCCAGTTGACTTGTACTTCCAAGGCCTTCATTCCCACTAGAGACCACTGCAAATGTGTTGATTAAATGAGTGAACCACATGAGATTTGAGCAAAATGGTTGTAATTTCAAAGGTAATGTGCAGTACAGGGAGATCTTTTTAGAACGGATAGCACCCACATGTGTTGACGTTTACGTGAATGCCTTTATCCAAAGCGACTTACAGATTACCCAAACATGCATGTTTTGGCCTCTGGGAGGAAACAGAATCACCTGGAGAAAACCCACACATGCTAACGTCACGCAGAACAGCCACAGTTGGAATTTGAGACTGAGACCTTCTTACTACAGTGTTATTGTGCCACCATGCAGCCAGTGTTGAATATATCTCAGCTTTTGACACATCAAATGTTATTTTTTCTTCTTTTATTTTATTTTTATGTTACTTATTTATCAGTGTTTGCTGTGTGACTTCTCTCAATGTTGCAGATTACAATCAAGTAACTCACCTACGTTTCTCAATTAATGACAGTAAAAATACATGAAAAGTCATCTCTCTAGCAATTCTCCATTTAATCTGTTCTGGGTAACTATGGAAACATCACTAAAACACTCTGGCTGTACATATAAAAGAACCATTCTAAGATTAAAAAACAAAACAACCCTAATTCTTGTTTATTGAATGAAGTCTTGGTTTGAGTGAAATCATTTGTTGAGGATCCAGCATGAATGAATATTACAAAGATTCTAT
Source organism: Aphyosemion australe (assembly GCA_006937985.1). Lineage (NCBI taxonomy): Eukaryota > Metazoa > Chordata > Actinopteri > Cyprinodontiformes > Nothobranchiidae > Aphyosemion > Aphyosemion australe. The sequence continues at coordinate 1,443,791 of SSNS01000148.1, read as the reverse complement.
TATGGTGGAAACTTTTGACTCTGTATTCAGATGTTGGTCTTTTTATTTTAAAATAATATCCACATGAATGCATGTTTTTATGGTTTTCAGTAATAATGGATTCTGTTTGGTAAATCTGTTAATCTTGAGGCCTTTAATAGCTTTTGTTGTTGTAACAGAGCAACACAAGCCTCTGATGAGTCACTGAAAAAGCTTCTTGTCTTCAGACTCAGCCTGACTAAATCCTGATTGCCCCAGTGAGCCAGTGGGCTGAGTTTAAGTGGTGCAACTTTTATACATGGGCCATTTTTCAGTAAGCTTTAAATTTACGTTCAAGTCCCTTTTGATATGAACCACATTCAGTAAGGAGATGTAAATAAATAGTTTTTAATCTTCCCACAATGACCAAAGCATCACTTGTATTTCTTTTGCACTGATGGCCGTCGCTCATGGCTTTCATTGAAATCCTTGGCTAGCACACTGGGTCAGATCAAGATGGCCAAAGAAGCAAAGAAACCTACATTTTATTGTTATGAGAAAAAAGGAATACATTACAATATAAATGCACTTTATACACCATTCCACTACGATCAGTTATGTCTGAGGGTTCTTGTTTACTTTACTCCAACCTCTACCAAGATGAAGAAAAGTGATCTCCTCTCATCACAACTTACTGTTCTTGAATAAAGCTGAACTTTTCAAATAAGATAAGTGTTTATCGGGATCAGGTTTTGTTCTTTCTGAAGATAAAACCAAAAGGTTTATCTTTGTTCTGTGGCCTTGCATCAACTGTTGATGCAGAGTGTGCTACGCTAGCACCAAACGTACCCTAAGTTTCTTTGTTACGTTCCAAGGTTTTTCATTCTTATCTTGTACACAGAATAGTAACGTTTCATGGTTTTTACCTTGTTTCCTAACAGTTTCAGCAAACCACAGTCGCCATCTTCAGAGCTTTGCCAAAACAAACAAGGTAAAAACCAAAAACTTTGCTTTTCTGTGTACAAGATAAGAACGAAAAACCATGGTACCCTAAGTTTGTTAAAAAAAATAAAATTCAATACAGGTTGAATAACTGTTTTCATGACTGTATTGTTTTCATTTAAAGAAACCTTTAGGCACACTTCTACTAAAGAACACATGCATGTTGTATCTGTATCAGTCGTGACCTTTTTAACGTCCTCATCTTTAACATCTGCCACCGGTGCATAAAAGAAGGATTTATCAACAACTTCTCAACCTTTGACTGATCTTTTTATTTTTCACCTGAGGTGCAGCAAGGCTGAAATACATAAACAAGTATCCTGCTGATTCCCACTCAAGGTAGAAGTTTTCACTACTGCCTTGTAGCAGTCCTGCTAGAAGTCATTTCTATGTAATGTTTTTGAAAGTTTTATCTGAATCTTTAAGCACTTCTAAAAAGAAAACAGTCTAAGTTAACTGTCTGAAACTCAAACGGGTTATGCTTTAAAACATTTAGCCTGAATGAGTGCTCACTCCAAGTTAAAACGCTTGGAATTCTCCATGTTTCAGTTTAAACTGAGAAAACTCCTCAAATGAGAAGTGGAATCTGGGAAAAAAAATAAAAGACAAAAACCCACTGAGAACAGTGGTCCCTAGCTATAACGCGGTTCACTTTTCGCGACCTCGCAGTTTCGTGGATTTTGCATTCTTTTTTTTACAGCGCATTGTGTTCTGCGTCCAAAGGTACAAAGGGTTGAACTTTGAGAGTGTTCAAAGAAAAGCGTGCAAATGTTAATGCCTGTCTGAGAAAAGCGTATAAAGTGTGTAGTGAGGGGTTTGCAGCATTAAAACATTGTGGTTGTGCGCTGGGACGAGCACGTCTGCAGAGGAGAGGAAAGCGGCTGTGTCAGCGGGAGCGCGCTGTGCCACGGTTGGAGCGCATTAGGAATCAGCACTCCTGCATCTTCAGGAGACGTGAGTCTCTACAACGTAACGATGAGAGACTTTAGACTGTGGCAGTGAGAGCCTGAAACGCTGGAGTGAGTGCGTGCAAATAAAACTGTTCACCCATGCACGCATGCTGGAAATAAAACCGTTGAGAACAAACATGGTGTGTTTTTGTGTGTGTGTGACCCCAACAGTAGCTGCGTACGCTACAAATATCTATAATAATTGTAAAAAATGTGACCTATTGTGGGTTTTTTAGAACACGAGGGATCGTGAGCTCAAACGTCAGAAACCGTTCCCCAACCCAAAGAGGGCAGGGATGCTACCCTTACGTCCCCTTGGGTAAACTTCAGAGTCTGAGGGTTAACAATAAGCCCGCCCCTTCCCTTCCACTCTCACCAACAACAACTCCAGCAAAGCAGAGACTCCAACCCATCTCAAGGTCTTGGGTTACAGAGGTGAGTCCAACTATATCTTGCTGGTACTGCTCTACCTATACGCTTCTGCTCAACCTTTTTCAATAATGGACTGGCAACCACGTGTTTGAATTCTCGTGGCACTGTACCGATAAGCTGCTTTTTATAACACTTAAAATCGATAGGGCAGAGACATCTAAAAAAATCAAAAAGCAGGCTGGCATGGTATCTCGCAGGGATCCTGCAGGGTTGAGCTTGGAAAACAAAACACAAAGAAGTGCTGTTAAGGTTAGTTAGAAATGTTTACCATGTTACGACCATAGGTGGTAAAAGCAAAGGACGTTGCAACATAAGAGGCGTGTGATAGATTATTAAAAAGCAAACCTTTTTCTTTCATTAAAACACAGATAAACAAAAGTATGGAGCATCGCTCCACCAATAATCACTGTAACGAAACAGAAAGAGACTGAATTTAACCAGGAACTATAAGACCAAAAAAACTCAGAATGTGGAGCAACGCTCCACCAATTACCGTTTAGCAGAAGAAAGCTAATCAAAGCCAAGGACTCTTAGTTCTAAGGTTTAACGACCACTAAAGATAATTGAGTCAAACCTAAACAAACGATGAGCCCAAAATTGTTTCTTTAATAAAACACAAAACAAGGTTGTAACTAACCTCAACCAGACTCCTCAGAGCATAAATTAACCTAAAACAATCAATAATGGGATAAAACCCCAAACTCAGACTATTATATAATTCTGTTATTGTGGGTAATTCTGCATTAGTGAACCTAAACTATCTAAACAATGAGATCACAAATCTCCGGCTCAGCATGAGATTCATAACGTTGAAATTAATAAAGTAAATTTGAGCAGATAAAACCTTTTTGCTGATGCTGTAGAAGCTGTTGGGTATGAAATAAAGATCAGTAGACATAAGGCTGCGTGGAATAAGTAATTTAATGTGAAGAAAAAGTGAGCGGAATGAATAAATGTGGTCTTGTATGTTAGACAGGAGGATAAAACTTAATAATCGAACATATATGATCTATTTTATAGACCTTTTTACAGCTTAAAGGGCCTTCCTGTCCATGTTTCCTTCTATCGTTTACATCAATGTTAAACTAAATAGAATTTTCACCTAAAATAGATACATAGTTTTACCGCTCCTCTAAAATAAATGTTCAAAAACCGAGCTGTTCATGTAACAGGTTTTGTTTTTGTAGAAAAAAAACCTTAAATAAACCCACACACCCCCGAGAGATGCTGATATTGTGCTCAGTTACAATCCCATTAAAATGCAGTGCTTTCTTCACACCTTAAGATTCCCTGAGTGATTAACTTGCACACCTTAAAATTGAGTGGGAAATCTAACATCTGGATTGTCAAATTCTCAGACTGACCTGTTCAAGTCCTCATGAAATGATTCAACCAAATTCAGTGTGAAGGAAATTAAGCATGGTTCTTTGGCTGTGAACACTGACCCCTACAAGGACGTCAAGCAAAAAGAAAAAGACTGCAGAATTACTGTCAGTCTGTCACAGTTGAAGCATGCATTACATGTGCCTTGGGAGCTAAATTAGGCTCATGTGCAACAGGTCAGGTGGAGCAGTGTGCACTGCCAGATACCTTATCTGGGACTGTCAGCAAGTCTCTACTGTCCCTTGGATTAATTGTGTTGGTCCACTTGAGACAGACAAGGATGTAACACTGGTGTGTCCTCAGCAGCCTCCGCTGCAGCTCGCTCAGCAGAAGAGGCAGAAAGGTTTTTTTTTTTTCTCACTTAGTAATGGTATGACTAGTGCATGTTGCATGTATTTAGTTTATTAATCCCCTTCTTTATTTTTTTTTTTTGTGTTTTCACAGACTTTGTTTGTTGATTAAAATGAATACATTTTTTAAACCTGTCCTGGCAGTTGAAGCAGAAAGAATGGTTGATCCAGGTGCCATAACATGCCAGACCAGTTTTACTCTACAGCAGTGGTTCTCAATTAGTGGGGCGTGCTCCCCTAGGGAGGGGCGAGGATGGGGGTGGGGGGTGCAGTAGACCGCACCTGCACCCCTCTTCGCCAGTTGGAGCTTCCCCGACAGAAAATACAGAACAGATGACACAATACATGCCACACTCCCAATCCTGCTCTGTGATAGCCTGTAGACATAATCACCCCCACCCCACCCCCTCGGAGATTTCCCGACAGAGAATCAGCATGTGCACCCCCCTCCATTGAATGCACCCCTGACATTTGCCCACGGAGAGTCCTCGTGCATGTGCGTGCTAATGTAGGTTGATGTGTATGATGTCTAATGTGCATTAAAATTGGGGGAGGTGTCAACATGAGGGTCCTACTACTTGCAGATAACAGAGTCCCCCATCCTCTACTATCCCCACTGACCCTAGATGTCCTAAAGATGGAATTTCACACCATGCTGACAAAGGAAAAGCCCCAAAAGTAGGAAATATACCGCAAACTGAAGGGGACCAAGGACAGCGCCCTGTGGCATGCCCCAGCGGAGTCCCACTCAAGGTGATGATATTACCTCCTGCACAGGAAAATGAAAGCTGCAAAACAACATTATATAATTGTTTGGTTGAGAAATCAATATTGTAGAGAAAGCAAGCTATTTTATAGTCCTCAAAATTCACCCCAAAAATAAAATATCCTTACATCTGAAAAAGGTTGTGTCAGAAGGCTTAGGTGACTGGTGGGAGTTGAGCTGTAGCGTGAGCGGCTAACCCAAACGCGGAAGTAATGAGCGTTGGGAGGCTGCCGACACGCGTTTTAATCTAGGAACACCCGAGCGTAACCCGAAGGGAAACGGGAGCGCTGTGATGTTCCAGAGAAAGAGAAAAGACTTACTCTTAGTTGAGAGTAGTGCGATGGAGCTGGTAGGCTCGAAACTCTGATCATGGATACGAAGAAACGATGACTGAGTGAAGTGAAGGGGAGTCGACTTCCGTATATAGTCACGGTCTGTGACGTAGGTGGGGAACGATGGGAATCCCGGCGAGGGGCTGCTGGGAGTTGCAGTCCGAGGTGGCTGCCGGTTGGCTGGAGGAGGATGATCTGGAGGTTGAGGTTCTGATAGTTCTGACAGGACCCCCCTGTCTAGGGACGACTCCAGAAGTCCCAGGGCGGCCCCGGCGGTCCCAGAAGTCCGAGATCAGAGAAGGGTCCAGGATGACACGGGTCGGCTCCCAAGAGCGTTCCTCAGGGCCGTAATCAGCCCAGTCGACCAGGTACTGCCAGCCCCGACCCCGGCGACGAGCATCCAGGATGCGCCGAACGTTGTAGATGGGGTCACCATCGAGGAGACGGGGAGGCGGAGGCGCCGGAGCAGGAGATGGCGAAAGGGGAGAGACCACATAAGGCTTGAGCATGGACGTGTGAAAGGTGGGATGGATCCGGAGGCCAGCGGGGAGCCGCAGGCGATAGGAGACAGGGTTGATGACACGGTCAACCGTGTAGGGCCCGAGGAACCGGGGAGAGAGTTTCCTGGACTCAGAACGAAGGCGCAGACCGGCCGTAGAGACCCAGACCTTGTCCCCGGGCTTGTATGATGGACCCGACCGGTGGCGACGTTGGTGTTGGCGGGCATAGAGGGCGTTGGCCCGGGTGATGGACGATCGTGCCTTGATCCAAGCGTTTTTGCACCGCCTCACCATGGACTGCGCGGCGGGGACGGTGACCTCAGGTTCCTGGTGGGCGAAGAGTGGAGGTTGGTAGCCGTAGCAGACCTCGAAAGGGGACATGTGTGTGGCCGAGGAAGTGTGGAGGTTGTGAGACAGCTCCGCCCAGAGGAGGTATTTGGGCCATTGAGACGGCTGAGCGGAAACAAAGCACCGGAGGTACCGGCCCAGCTGTTGATTGGCCCTCTCGGTCTGCCCGTTTGTCTGGGGGTGATAGCCTGAAGAAAGGCTGACCGTGGCACCGATAAGCTGGCAGAAGGCCCTCCAGAACCGTGCAGTAAACTGCGGCCCTCGGTCGGAAACCACGTCAACTGGAAAGCCATGGAGGCGTACTACGTGCTCCAAGAACAGTTCCGCAGTGCGTCGAGCTGAAGGGAGACCAGGAAGGGCGATGAAGTGGACTGCCTTAGAAAAACGATCTGTGACAGTGAGGACCGTGTTGAGATGGTTGACGGCTGGGAGTCCTGTGATAAAATCCAGGCCCACGTGGGACCAAGGAAGACTGGGAACCGGTAGGGATCTGAGGACCCCGGGAGGGGGCTGATTGGAGGACTTGGAGCGGGCGCAGACGTCACAGGCGCTGGTGTACTCTTTAACGTCCTTCGCCATCCGGGGCCACCAGAGGGCTCGTTGAAGAAGCTTCAGGGTCCGGGAGAACCCAGCATGGCCTGAGAGTCGGGAGGAATGAGCCCAAGTGAGGGCTTCTGGGCGACAGGCCGATGGCACATAGAGACGGTTAGGCGGCGTCTCGGGAGGGGCCGGCTCGTCCCGAAGAGCGCTCTGGATAGACTCTTCCAAGGGCCACCTCAGGGGGGCCAGGAACCTGTGCTCAGGCAGGATAGGCGTGGGTTCAGACGTAGGGGCTGAGTGGGAGAACTGGCGTGAGAGGGCATCGGCCTTCAGATTCTTGACTCCGGGGCGGTAGGTTAGGTGAAAGTCATATGGCTCGAAGAAGAGAGACCAGCGGGCCTGACGAGGGTTTAGTTGCTTGGCTGATTGAATGTGGGTGAGGTTCTGGTGATCAGTCCAGATGGTGAACGGCTCAGGGGTACCCAGAAGCCACTGCCTCCACTCCTCTAAAGCCCACTTGATGGCCAGCAACTCCCGGTCACCTACGCCATACTTCTGCTGAGTGGTGGAGAACTTGCGGGAGAAGTAGGCGCAGGGATGGAGCCTGTTCTCCGGTCCGTACTGGGAGAGGACCGCTCCTGCACCGACATCAGAGGCGTCCACCTCGACCACAAAGGGGGCAGTGGTGTCCGGATGGCAGAGGATGGGAGCACTGGTGAAGCGAGAAACCAGGTGGTGGAAGGCTTGGATGGCCGCAGGGGTCAGGCGGAATGGCTGGGCTGGAGTGGTAGTTCGGGTGAGAGGGGTGAGAGGGGCAACCACCGCGCTGAAGCCTCTGATGAAGCGGCGATAGAAGTTACAGAAACCCAGAAAGCTCTGCAGTTGTTTCAAGCTAGTCGGGAGGGGCCAGTCCACGACTGCCTGCACCTTCTGGGGGTCCATATGTATGCCCCGGTCCGAAATCACGAAGCCCAGGAAGGAGATGGATCGCTGGTGGAAGGAACATTTCTCTGGTTTGCAGAAAAGATTGTTTTCCAGGAGTCGGGTGAGGACAGCCCGGACGTGGTGGAGGTGCTCCGCTTCGGTTTTGGAGTAGATCAGAATATCATCGAGATAGGCGAACACCCACCGGCCGAGCATGTCACGGAGGACGTCGTTGATGAGACGTTGGAACACAGCAGGGCTGTTACAAAGCCCGAAGGGCATAACCTGGTACTCCCAATGACCGGTGGGTGTGATGAAAGCTGTCTTCCACTCCTCTCCAGCTTTAATACGGACCAGGTTGTAGGCGCTCCTGAGATCCAGCTTGGTAAAAATCCGCGCTTGTGATATGGAGTCCAGTGCGGTAGTGAGTAGTGGTAGGGGATGACGGTCCCGGATAGTTATTTTGTTTAGTCCCCTGTAGTCGATGCAGGGGCGGAGGCCTCCCTCCTTCTTCTTCACAAAGAAGAACCCAGCGGCCCCCGGAGAGGAAGAGGGGCGGATGAAGCCTTGCTGGAGGGCTTCGTTGATGTAATCATCCATGGCCCGTGTCTCAGGGGGAGATAGAGAAAAAAGGCGCCCCCTGGGGGGGGTAGTCCCAGGTTGTAGACGGATCTCCATGTCATATGGGCGGTGCGGCGGCAGCACAGCGGCACGCCGTTTATCAAAGATGGCGATGAGGTCCCGATAAGGCAGGGGCAGATTAGGAGGCAAAGTTCTGGGCTCCTCGGCTGGGCCGACCCCCGGAACGGGTGGTGAAGAGACGTGGGCGTGACAGGAGGTCCCCCAGCCTAATAGGCGGTTCTGGGACCAGGAGATCTGTGGGTCGTGAAGGCGGAGCCAAGGAAACCCCAGGATCAATGGAGAAGAGGGTGCAGAAATTACCAGGAAGTGAAGGGTCTCATGGTGGCCCTGGGTAGCCATCTGGAGTGGTTGGGTGCGGTGTTGGGCGGGGAAGGGCTGGAGTGGCCGGCCGTCCACCGAGGTAACAGGGATGACACGCTCCAGGCGTATCAGAGGGATCCGTAGGCGGGAAGCCAGGTCTCGATCGATGAAGTTGTCGCCTGCCCCCGAGTCCACCAAGGCTTCGAGTTTGACAGCGTCTTCACCATGTAGGAGGGTTACAGGAAGGAGGAGTCGGTTGGTGGGGAGAGAAGGCAACCCCGACTGAGCTTCCCCAACGCTCACCGGGTGCTGGCGTTTCCCGGCCTCTGTGGACAATCGGCGAGGCGATGATCGGGAGCACCGCAGTAAGCACAAAGCCCCTCTCGCCACCGTCTCTGTCTCTCCTCAGGTGGAAGGTGACCCAACTGCATAGGCTCCTCCCTGGGGGTAGTTGGTGAGTTACCTTGAGGCAGAGCGGTTGGCCGCGGGGGGGCGGAGAGAGTGGGGGTTCTGAAAGGACGAGCAGGAAGGCGGGGACGGGTCAGAACCCGCTGGTCGATGCGTAGGGCGTGGTCCACGACTTCATCCAGCGTCTCGGCCAGCTGGCGTGACGTCATCTCGTCACGGATGTACGGGGCGAGGCCTTCTAGAAACACAGCCCTGAGGGCGGCGTCCTCCCACTGGATCTTGGCTGCCACGGTCCGGAACTCGGAGACAAATGCACATACGGACCTGTCCCGTTGTCGGAGCTTCAGGAGGCGGGCCTCTGCTCCTACCTCGCTGCTTGGGGGGACGAAGGTCTTTCGGAGCTCCGCAACGTAAGCGGAGTAATCATTGCAGACTGGAGATTTGGCGTTGTAGAGGGCGGCGCCCCATTCCGCAGCTCTGCCGGAGAGAAGAGAGGTGAGGAGAGCCACACGAGAGCGGGCCGTGGGGTATTTTCCTGGTTGACATTCAAAAAGCATGTCCAAGGTGGCCAAAAGACCGTCTGGGCTCCCATCGGAACCGTTCCACTTGTCCGGAAGACTGATGTGGGGTTCCTCATGGACCGGAGTCTGACTGCGCTGTTGGAGCGCGTTGAGTGCGGTGGACAGCTGGAGCGTGACGTCAGACAGCGAATTGACTTTGGTGTTAAGTCTGTCCACCAGAGCGCGAAGCTGTATTAGCTCGGCCCTCATCCGCTTGAACTCCACAGGATTAACGGTGGACTCAGTCATCCTGTCAGAAGGCTTAGGTGACTGGTGGGAGTTGAGCTGTAGCGTGAGCGGCTAACCCAAACGCGGAAGTAACGAGCGTTGGGAGGCTGCCGACACGCGTTTTAATCTAGGAACACCCGAGCGTAACCCGAAGGGAAACGGGAGCGCTGTGATGTTCCAGAGAAAGAGAAAAGACTTACTCTTAGTTGAGAGTAGTGCGATGGAGCTGGTAGGCTCGAAACTCTGATCATGGATACGAAGAAACGATGACTGAGTGAAGTGAAGGGGAGTCGACTTCCGTATATAGTCACGGTCTGTGACGTAGGTGGGGAACGATGGGAATCCCGGCGAGGGGCTGCTGGGAGTTGCAGTCCGAGGTGGCTGCCGGTTGGCTGGAGGAGGATGATCTGGAGGTTGAGGTTCTGATAGTTCTGACAGGTTGTCTGTTCAATATTCAACATGGCTCAATTTTTCTTTTTCTAACTTAAAACATTCTTTTTATTTTACTCACAAACCAGATAAAATTTTTACATTTTATTCAAAGCAAGATGGTAAATAAAATGTATTGTTGTCCGCTTCTACGCTTTATTCCCTTTACGTTTGTGTTCCATCATTAAAACTCCCTGCATCATGTTGCATTTAACACACTTTTTGAAGTTCTTCTGTCACCAAAATGTATAATTTATTATTTCCTGTTCCAGTACAAGTTGATTTAGAATAGGAAGCAGGTAACTGTATATCCAGGGTGTTCACCAGCTTAGAGGTGTTTACCTGTTTATCATGCCAGATCGCACACCAACCTGTGACCCTGTAACACATATTGGCTCCTGATGACTTGTTTATTAAAATGTAAAAAGCTCTTTCTGCCTGGCTGCTCTGATCAGGTCACCTAACAGAAATACGTTTTTGAATATCAAAAAGAAAGTCGCTCCTTTTCCAAAAATTTTATCTTTCTACTCACACTCAAACCAATGACACAATACGTTATAACTGGAAAGGTTCCATGTGGTTTTATCCTCATGCTCTGGTATTTGCCAGCTTCTCCCAGTACTCTCTTTTGCTGACTATTTCCTCTGCTTGTCAAATTTGTTCTCCGTTTATTGTCTGATTCGACAGATGACTTTTAAAAGGCACCTACAGAACCTCTGAGAGCCAAATCATTCCTAACTGGTGCTTTCATTTGTCTAATTAGGCAGCTAATGAGCAAATTTAGAGCTCAAGTGAACCTCAATAAGGACACATTTAGTCAGCCAGGAAGTTGTGGTTATAAGACTAAAAAGGAAGGTTTCACAATTGGAATTAGATGATTTCTCTTTAAGCTTTCTAATCAAATTAATGTGAGCGTTCCTTTTTTGGTCCTCATCTTTGTGGTAGCCCTTGAGAAAACGGACTCATTTACTGATGCTCTGTTCTAAAGCGCTATTGGGATTAAAACACGACACCCAGCAATTTGTTTTTGTTTCCTCCAGCTTAGTGAAGGTCCGAGCTATCAGGTGATCCTAGTATTCAGTGTTTAGACATATTTTATGCTATAATAACTTACATATTGTAAACCGAGGATATGAATGAAATAGAGGTTTTTCGTTTTCTCTTTTTTGTTTTATTAAAGGGAATTCAACTATAAACAAAATACAAGAAAATCATCAAAACTGGCCAATAATGGCACATTTAAAGAAAGTGTTAAATCAGTTTTGTTCTTTTCCATTTTAGTGATTAATCTGTGCAACAGGCTCTTGTTAAAGGTGAAGCATTCGATGTTTTTCTTCCAGGCGGATCACCTAAACCATTGGTCTGCGTAACTGTCTAATTTCTGGTGAAGCCAATCCTGGGTTAGTTTTCACTTCCTGCGCATGTGCACTCCGTGCACCCCCGCGCTCTCACGGAAACCAGGAAGAGGCAAACGCGATCCGTTTTGGCTCCCAACAGACGACGCAGCCGGCGGTTTTCTGCTCGAGAGGTAAGCTAACGTTCGGCATGCTATTTTTACGACCTCACAATTACACATTACGGCCGGCAGCTGCTTGTAAACAGGCGCTGGTAGAGTGTTGCGCAACACGGAGAGGGCGGTTCTTCCCTGAAATGCAGAAACATCGAGAAACGACAATGCGGGTGTGATAATGGTTTAGGCCCTGTCCACACGTAGCCAAAATGAAGATATATTATACGATCCGGCCTGTCATCCACACGAAAACTCAGATTTTGCAACAAAAACGAATCTTTTAAAAAACTCCAACCAAAGTGAAGATTTGCATTTTCTCCGTTTTAAGCATTTCTGTGTGGACAGAAATAACCGGAGTTTTAGATTTCACAACGTCACTGTTTGTGGCAAAAATGCTGACGGCCCATGTGTGACCTGTGTTTACACTCCAACATGGACGCCCTCAGAGCTGTGCTTGTGTTATCAGTCGTCCAAGCGCTTTTTGACGCTTGTTGACTTTATTCTCTAAAACTACATTTAAGAGCAGTTCTACCTCCTTATCGGTCCACACAAGCAAGCTTTTTTTTCAGAGTTCCACACCTTTAAAACAAAGCATTAATTTCTTGTTTTTGTCTGCATGTTGCATAATTTACCTTTTATTTAGACTTATTACCTTGAGTGTGACATTGAGGTAACATTCAAGTGCTAAAGAACAAATTCTGTTGAAAATGAGCCTTATTTCCTGAACAGTTCCAGGATCCAGCTGCTCTGTGTTGCTGCTTCTGTTCAGAGCTGCTGAATCCATGGCATCCATACCCTGCTGACCAATGCTCTAAAATCCAGACCCCTCACTGCGACCCAGCTGCATGCACTTCACATGTTGCCTTGGTCACCCTCTCACCTGGGCTAAGCACCTGAAGTCACATGCTGCTACCAGTCAGGCTACTGGCCTCCCTCGTCTGTTTGTGCTGCTAAATCTCACCATCTGCTTGTCACAGGACTATGAATGGTTTGTCATATTAAGACTAACATGTGCTGCACCTCACCTCCCTAGATGGCCTAGTTAAAGAGGCAAACAACCCTTCTCTTCAACTACTGCACCAACATTTCTTTATGCGAGGTCCAGCATATGAGTAGTATTCCCTGGATAATTTCACACCAAAACTCAATGGAAGAAACAATTTGGGATCTAATTTTTCCTGAATGAACTTTAAACTTTCCTGTTAAGCCTTCACCTGGTCACATCCTGTGTCTCACACCCCCAGGTCCTGTCAGTGTGGCGGTTTAGAGCTGCTTATACCCAGTCGGATCAACCAGAATGCCTATCCTCACAGTAGTGCTGCACCTTTTTTTTCTAAGAAAGCAAAGGACTTCTAGAAAACCTTTTTTTCTCATCAAAAATAACTTTGTTCATGGAGTTTTGGCTATAAGGTCTCAGAATTTGATGATAATTTAAAGGAAAGCTGACATCTGGAAATTGTTTCCAGCAATAAGGTTTTATTTTCTTTATGTTCAGATATGTAAGAATTAAAACTCTCATAAAATACATAATCACAACTTTCTGAAGTCACATAAAAGTACACGATTTAAATTTTAATTATAGATTTATCTTTAGAATGAAAAAGTTCTGTTGTACTCTCGCCAAAGAAAGTAACAGTGGAGGTGGCTGCTGCCAACACCGTGAGGCTCCTGATAGGTCGATGACAAGGTTAAACTAAAGAACACTGCATCCCTGCTAAATGAGAGTTGACTGGGCTGTCTGTGCTACCAAAGAATTAAAGTGCAGAACCTGAGCTGCACCACGTAGTCGAAAATTCATGACTTGTGAGTGCACGCACATTTTTACACACATGCTTGTGAAGAAACTAAACCAGTGTAAAAGATGTTTTTATATGCAAGGTACACCTTCTAATGAGTCAAACCCTCTACTTAAATCCAACATGCACCAATAGGCAGGGCATGCACTTGCTTGCCCCCTCCCGGCCACCAGGGGCTGCAAGAGGGCAGAAAAACTTTGCACAAGTTAGAATCATGACAGCAATAAGAGAGTGAATTTTGTTTTCATTTACAGCACTGCTGCACAGTCCCTGAAGATGCCCTTCACCTCCCTGAGGATCCAGCCGATCTGACAGAAACCGGCCGCACGCCTCCTTGTCCACACATGACAGCAGGTCTATTGGCTTGAGGCACCAACAGACCCTTGCAGCGGCACTGCAAATTTATGTTATGAAGGAGTTTTATTTTTTAAGGACAAAAAATTAATAAAATGAAAAAAGATGATGGGGTGAAGCAGGGGTCCCCAATCCTGGTCCTGAAGGGCCGGTATCCAGCAGGTTTTAGTTGTAACTACTAACGCAAGCTACGCGTGGCAGCCATTTTAAACACGCATACGTGTTTAAACAGCAAGTATATTCCGGCCCTTACAGTGACAGAACAAAACACAAAATGTGACTTTAATCTTATAGGACAGCAGCTGTACAACAAACACACTACAGTAGATTTTTTGTTTGTTTACTGTTATGAATATTCAATACTACTGAATATTTTTTTTTACTGTTTTTTAAGCAATTTCATACAATAAGAGCCCTGCTGGGTGTAGATACTGTAAGGAGATCCAACATGTACTTTGGCCCCATGCAATTGAGTGATTTATAAACTAGTAGAAGCACTTTGAAATGGAATCTGTAGTTTACTGGTAACCAGTGTAGAGATTTAAGAACAGGAGTGATGTGCTCGGTTCTCTTGGTTCTTGTTAAGACTCTAGCAGCAGCATTCTGAATAAGCTGCAGTTATAAGCTACCTCCACTTTTTCATCCTGATCTTACTTGCTTTAGAATTCGTGATTAAGGGGAAACAAATTCATGAACGATATTCCTTGGCCAGTCTAACGCTATAGATTCACACACTGACTGTTCAGGAATAAAAGTGACTGACCTGAAAGAGTTGCAAAGACATGGCAGGCTGCCTAATGCTGGGCTGTTTGGTATTGATTCTGAAAACCAAATTTTTCAAAGTTGGTAAGTAGAAATTGAGGTGGACAGAGCCAGAGATGTGAGTGGCTGGCACAGACACCCATGAGAGTGTCCTCTAAAAGGTCTGAGAGACTGACACTCCAGCTTGAAGCAGGGCCTTGTTAAGGAGAGCCTTGAGATAAACGCTGTGTTTCACTGAACTGAAACTCAGCAAAAGGACTGAAGTAAAAGGCTGTTCAGACTTCAGAGGGAGCGAATCTGAAAAACACCTCAACACCTACAAGTCAGCAACTGATATGATAATTGTTACTGCATAAGTGAATGAAAGATGCTTAGTTCAGATTGAAGAAGTTTAGTAACTTACCTATAAAATGCACAGAATGTGACCTATGTGTTTATTCTAGGTTAATTGTATAAAATACAATAATGTTTTAGGTGACATCAGCTTTTTTTTTACTACAACCTAAAATGATAAATTTTCCGCTGGAAAGTTTTGTTTTAATTGTGTTTTCTTTACACGAAGGAGAATATTCTGTGGTCATTTCAGCATCACACAGAAAACATTATACAGTAAAGCTTTGAAGCAGCTGAAGGCCAGTCGATACAAATCGAGTAGGATGCACTCTGGCATTTGCTGTTTCATTTTAACGTCTGATCAATGCAGCTGATATGCTATAGGAGGGGAAATATTTTGAAACCCAATAGTTTTTGTGTTTTTCTGATCTTTTTAACTATCAGTTCAAACATAATACAGACTTGGTTGTAATTTTAAGGTTATGTTAGGGCAAGGGTTAGGGTTCCAGAATAAATAAATAACAATCAGCATTGGGGAAGAGCTCCAATAACATGCAAGGTATCCTTGTTGGATAAAGATGAAGATCCTGGATTCTCCTTGCAGAGTATTGTTCAGGTCTTAACCTGTAAATGTAAGATTTTTGATGAAGCGTGATGGATATTTAATATGTTCAAATATGCATAAAACGTTTTTAGTTGTTTAGTGTTTCATTATTATAATGGAAGAACTCTAGGGTCCTGCTTGGCAAGAAGAAGAAGAAGAAGAAGAAGAAGAAGAAGAAGAAGAAGAAGAAGAAGAAGATGATGATTCATGACGTGGGGCGATGGACACTAAGTGCATCCTAGTCCAATAAGAGACCTAGAAATGTTTACAAAAGATGGGAACATCCGGCTGACTTTAAAGGGCATGGTGAAGATGCAGGAGAATATCTCTGGATTAAAGGTGTAGTTCACTGGAAAAAAACGTATTTTAATGATTATTTCTGATTGGTCACTCTGAGTTTTTCATGCAGGCTGAACATGAAAATAGTCTCCTACACCTACCTCCTGCATTAGCTTCGGTGAAACTCTAGGATCATCTTGACTCGTGACATGGAAGGCTGTTTAGCGTCCAGGAAACAGCAGAGAACGTCTCAGTTAGTAGAAGCTAACCATTAGCATTAGCAACTCCACCACACAGCAGAACTCCTTCAGGCTTGTGTTATTTGTGGAGATAAAACATCAGCGTTGCAGAGCAAACAGAGTCAGCAGTAGTCATGTTGCTGTTAGCCAATCAGAGGCGAGATGTGAGAATATCAGGAAATAAGACTCCAAAACCTGCCGTCTGAAGCTCAGCTGTGACGTGGCTCACTTCTAGTTCCTGGAAATGGTGCATCAGTGTTATTTTTCCTCCAAGTATGTCTTACAAGGCGTTCATTCCTACTAGAGACCACTGCAAATGTATTGATTAAACGAGTGATCAACATTTTTAGGATAAACTTCATTGGCCGGTACTATGCGAGTAGCAGCATCATGAATGGAAGAAGATACAAATCTCCAACAATCCTGTCATGGAGAGCAAACCGGGGTCATGACTGAGTCAGAATGAAGATATTAAACAAAAACCAGAACCAGTAGTTTGGATTCTACAAGGCTTTCTGCCTCACCCTGCATACCAGTGTTTCTGCTGCACACACACACACACACACCTGCTCTTTTCGTTTTTACTACATCAGGTGTAAATTGCTGTAAAAATGTCCAACTACAGTAAACAACTGCGTGTATCATTTGCAGCAGCAGCAGCAGCAACTGTTGGACTCGGTTTCTGTTTGCACCTGCGATCACCGCGGAGCTTTTTGTCAGGAACACATCCCACTTCCTGATGTAAATACACCCGCCTTGATTTGTTCTCCGTCAACGTACCAGAGCTTGTTTTCACAGCTCGGGTCTCAAAGGTGCCAACGTGTATTACACAAAAAAAACACTTTCAACCTGACCTCCAACAACACCAACAAAAGAAAAAATCCTGTTTTACCTTTTTGTGAGACCCGTCACCACCAGGCTCTGTGCCGAGAATAACAATAGTTCCCTTAGCACGCTGGCACGGATGACTCAAAACACACTCATCTCTTCTTTTCTGACCGTTGTCTCACACGCTCTCCTGTGCCGTCGCCAAATTTATGACACTCCTCAGACCGTCCTGAGGCAGACTCTGACAAACTGTGGAGGGCGATGGGGTTAAGTTGCCTACAGCCATCACAGCTCTGCCTTGCATCATAACAGCGGCGGGAAGGCAGGAGCCACGGAGTAACCAGCAGACCAGGGCAGTGCCGGATGGCTGTGGTACGTCATCCTGTCAGGACGTGGATGACCTTCACATGGGTTCGACCAGCGTTCAGGCCACGGGGTTGGTTAGAAGATGAGTAAGTTAATCAATACTCAATATACTCAGATACTGCCGTCAGCTTGGCACGCTGCTTGTAAAGATGCCAAAATGTCTGGAAAATAAGCCAAGAGCAATTTATGAGTGAAGTCTTTTCTCTTAGGTGATTCAGAGAGTTCTCCCAACATGATCTATAATTTTAGATTATAGCTTATATACAGATTATGGTCTAATTATACATTTGATGGATCTAGTTTCCTGCAAATGTTGTCAGATGATATTCACTGAGACAAACACATTTATTCTCATGATTATTAAGATATTTTTTATACAAAAAGCTGTTTTTATTTTTTTAGATTTGTGAATAAAATGTTTGAAAATGTTAAAAAAAAATCAGTTTAGCTTTTCCTGTACAAAGGATTTGAAGAACAAATATGTTCATAGATGATATGATAAATTAAGACAGCAGTTTTATGTGTTTTTTTAATTTTTGAAATTGTATTTTATTAGCTGCATCAGGTAAATTGTAGCAGGAAGAGTCTCTGATGAGATGTGATGTGACAAACTGTGTAAATCCATCGCTTCATATCACATTCAGCAGGATTACTTTATTCACCTCAGGTAATGACCTTTCCATTAGAGCTCCAGAGGGAATCGTCCACCTCTGTAGAGCAACTGAACATAAACTTCACTGGAAAAGTGAACCTCTCAGTGTTGATGTGATTAATGATGAAGACCATCCTCATCTCTAACCTGAGAATAAGCTTCAAAAATAGAGAAAAGGGCCCTAAAATACTTTCCCTCAGGCTCCCTTGTTTTCTCTTTCATTTTGCATTTACATTTTTTAATCTCACTTAGTTTATTTTGTTTTCATTTTTATTATTTTTTGATGATTTTTCTTTTTTTTTTATTGTGCTTGTGTAGCTCCTTGTGAATCTTACCTTAAGACGCCATATAACCAAAAACGTTTTATTGCAGAATCAAATCAAATGAGCTGAAACATCGAAAACAAAACAATATATATATATGTATATATATATATATATATATATATATATATATATATATATATATATATGTATATATATATATATATACATATATATAGTAATATTATATAAAGTGGTATTAAGTAGCATTGTTTTCATTAAATTTTACATGTTACAATTTGATCCTGAGGCATGCATGAGAAGTTCTTGAGATAATTTTAGCTCATTTACCAGCAGAAGGGAACCTCTGAGATAAGAAAAAAAGGAGTGAAGAAACAAGCAGATTAAATGTGCGCACACACACGTTATATACACAAGCTGTGAAACCAAAACAGACACAGTTCAGCTAAATCTGCAGCTTCTAATGTATGGAGAAGGACATGTTAGAAGGTCTAACATGGTGTCTATACACGGTTCAATCAAGTGTCATCGCTAAAGCTCAAAAGCTTGGATGCTTTTAACATTGTAAACATACACACACACACACACACACCTGTTCCTGCTTTAGACGTGGATATTGAGCTCAGTTTTGGTCCTCTCCTCTTTGCTCCTGCCATTATAGTATTTTCCAACCCAGTTAGCAGAGACCTCAGAGCTCAGCACCGGGGTAAAAAGCAGCACTCTAGCCTTAATCTCAGGCTTGGACTGAAAAAACGGTTCAATATCAAAAATATTCTGAAAGATTTGTGGACCAGCTTTGGCATGTTTCCTCCAAGTTCAGTTGGTCTTGAGTCTACAAAGTCTCAACAATTGGATACAGAATTTGAAACTGTACATTTTTTTTTCTTACAAATAATTCAAATTATGCAACAGAAAATTGTTTAATTGAAAACTGGCATTTTTTTTCTACAGTTCTTCAATTGGATTGTTGATTTAAAGACACAGCATTTCTACATAAGATTGTAATAAAATAATAGCCTGGCAATCCCTCCTATATATCCAAATATATAGTCTGGCCATGACTCGTAGACAGGTCAGTCGTGGGGCGTAATCCACAATTGTCTTTCAAACTGTCTCTGCATGCATGCAGATGGACAGTGCTAGGACCAATCAGGGCAATGTGGTGTGCTCATCGCTACAAAAATAGTCAACGGAGCAGTCCACTATACATATGTAGTACCTCTATCTGCTCATGTCTCAAAGAAAAGCCCACACCTAAATCATCCAAAGTTGATGCTGATGTGAGTAAATAAAGAGAATGGAGGCCAGAGATCTTTGCAGCTCACGAGGCATTTATTGGACACACACACATCATAGACAGTAATCAAAATCCCCCAAATGTTTAGTTCAGGGCACTTTTGTAAAGGAACTGACGTCAGTCATTAAATATGCAGAAAGTTGAAACCCACAGACACACATGTATTGGAGGACGTCCATTTGTTAAGAGGTGGGTGAATCTGGTGGGCTGATCTTTTGAAAGACAACATTGTTTCCCCCAAACCCTGGATCTAGAGACCACAAATAAGAGATGTGCTAATGTCCGTCTGCTGTGTTCAGGTCACTGCAACCCAGAACACACAACAACAAAACACTTTGGCAGTGTTCCTTCACAGAAATGGCTTTATAACAGGAATACTTTGACACACACACTTAGAAGTAAGGGCTGGATTATACTTGCTGTTTAGCCGCGCGTTGGCGCAGGCTGCAGGCTGTGTTTTTATTCATATACTTGCTGCTACGCGGCGCTGCACTGCATGCAGTACCGGAGTGTTCCACTAGGGGGCAAACTAGAGAACTCAGATCGGATAGAGAGCCGGGTTTGTGGGTACAACCAAAACAACCATGGCCTCAATAGAAGAGATCAGTAACTGGTTAATTTTGAGATCACAGCAGAAAAAAAGACAGCAGCGCTATCGTAGACGGTGTGAAAGACCTCTAAACCAGAGACGAAGTCACCGTGGTGACTGTGTCTCGCTCGTTTTGTCAACTCCACCTACTGGTTAATTCGTATATTACAGCGTTCAGGCGCGTTGCGATAATTTTGGGGACACACACAAATGACGCTTCAAATCCATGCAAGCTATGCGTGGCAGCCATTTTAAACATGCGTACACATTGTTAAACAGTAAGTATATTCCAGGCCTAAGTCATAATTTATGAATATAAGTTGACCACAGCAATGCCAAAGCTGTTTCAAATGAGCGCCGTTCCTGAGCCGCCACCATCTTTGCTGTCGTATCCTAAATAAATGATGCTAATGGTGCTAATGGTGCTAATGCTGCTAATGCTGTGTTCAATTTACCTCGAAAGTCGGAACTAGGAATGACGTCACACCTGAGTTAACAGCATTCTGGAGAAGTCGTAATTCCAATATGGCCGCGCCCTCGAAAACTGCTGTTTTTGGTAGCTCTCAACAAACGACTAATAAACAACACTTTTGGTTTGTTCAGCTTAGAGATGCAAGCGCTACATGTAACATTGATTTGAAACGCACTCTTATATGTGTGTCTTGTAAAATAAACACATTTCAACCAAAACTTACTGTTGTTGAAACGGAGAGCTACCATCTTGGATCTTGAAGTCAGACTTCTACAAAACTTCAGATTTTCCGACTGGGAGGTCCGACTGGGAGGTCCGACTTTGCAGGGCGTTTTATTTAATTTTTCTACTTGGAAGTCGGGATTTCCGAGTTCCGAGGACAAATTGAACGCACCATAAGCCCACTCAACGTCTCTACAAACATAGAGGCTGTGATTGGCTCAGCCTAGACTTAGCTTAGCCAATGGTAGACCTGCAATGGAGCGTGGCTAGACCGACCTGCTAAGCTACATCTTTTGCTAGTGCTAAGGTTTGTCTAGATTCCTAGGCTAAAAAAATATGACTTTATTCAAAATCTGGGGACAGATTAGAATTTCATATGTTTTTGCTAACTTTATGCAATCTTACGCAGTTATTTTCTTAGCTGTTTATGCAGCTGATTGTGTCATTAAATCCATGATCCGCATCAGATTTTAGCTGACGGTGGAAACGTAACTGCAAAACAGTTTTCCAGCCATAATGGAAATCAGACAGGAAATTGCTTTTTACTTTTTGACTCAATGACTTCACTTATCTCCGTATTACATTCAGGCAACAGCATCACACGCTGAACACAAACTGATAACACTGGACAGACTCTGATCTGCATGACTCTGAAAAACACCGGGTCACTTTAGCTAGAATTCATCACAAAGAATGGAAACACAACTTTAAAAAAGGGAAGATTAACACGAATTTCTGTAATTACATCCTTCATTGTTTTTATCTTTTTTTACTCTTAGAACCAGCAGCTTCTTTTGCCAAAAGCTAAAAGTGGACTCACCTGACCACAGAACTCGTTCCCTCCCTCTCTCTCTCTCCCTCTTAGATAAACTCGTGCCCTGAGAACTTGGTGGCATTTCTGCACAGAGCTGATATATTGGATTGCTCCTTGTGAGTTACATTTCTGAATGCAGCAACAGACTGAGTTGAGTGACAGTGATATACCACAGTACTCCCACACCCGTGTGGTTATATTGATCATATTGGCATGACAGTTTCTTGTGCAGCGCTGCCTGAGAGCTTGAAGGTCACAAACATCAAACCGTGGTTTCCAGCCTAAGCTTTTTTACACCCTGGGATCTCTCAAGAGTCCATGAACTTTTTATTTCATTTTATGCATTTGTAAGTTTTTCAAATGATTTGCTTGTTGCTTGCTTTAAGAAATCTTTGGTCTATGGTTGTGTAGAACCCACTCAGTGCTAGGTGAGTTATCAGCAAAAACCATAGGCGTGGGTTTCAGGTTTCCTGCACACGAATAAGATGTGAGACATTCCAGCTGCAATAATCATAACGCACTCTTGGAAGTACACTTCAGCCAAAGCGCTAATGACTCAGCACATGCCGTCTCTTTTACAAAATCTCTGTGTTTTATGTGTGTTTGTGTGGCTTTAATGTCAGGGTGGGCAGTGGGTGGCAATCACAGGTGCTAGTTAAAGCCATGTGTCATTTCTGCTGTTAAATAAAATGATTCAAACTAAAATGGACCCAGAATAACAGCTGAGTCATCTAATGATGTAAGGGCTCATAGCACAGGGTGTGTGTATGCTACATATGTATGCATGTTCAGGTGGCGGTGGCGGTGGCGGTTTGTGGGCAGGCGGCACATTCATTTAACAAAATGAATAGCTCTTGGACTAAATTAAATTTCAGCTGAATTAAATGATTGGAAGTAGTCTCCGTGTGTGCTACCGAGCACTGTGGGAGGGCAATATTGCTAAAAGGCTTTTAGAGGATTAATTTAATGTTTTTTTTCTTCTTCCATCTCTCTCGGACATTTTTTTTATTTCTTTGTTCCCCGTCCAGGTGCACATAAACCACAGCATTGCTTTTTGCACTGACATTTAGTAGCTCAAACATGGCATAGAGCCAGCCAACGGGGTGCTACGTACATGGAGGTGGGCTGGGTGTTGTGCCTATGTTGTCTGTCTAGGAGAGGCATTTTGAGAGGAAGAATACACACATGCTGTTGTTTTGTTTTGGCAGAGCCAAAAGTGGATGACATGCTGAGGAGGCTGTCAGGGTGGGTAGAAGAATATAACAGGTTTGCAGCAGCAGATATAGAAAGTGTCCATTAAAAGCCACTTCCACTGAGACACGTGAACCACACACCTGGTCCCTCGCTGCAAATCAACTGGGGGAAATAAATAAACACATTTTACAAACACACCGGAGCATCTAAACCACAAAAACGAACTTTTAACCAATTGAGAGTTTCTTTTAAGGAAGTACAAATCAGCTGGAAGACAAAGTAGCTTCAGACGCAGGATTTGGAGTCTTATTTCCTGCTATTTGGACATCTCGCCTCTGATTGGCTAATAGCAACGCAGCTCTACCACTGACTCTGCTTGATCTGCAACGTTGATGTTTTATCTCCACAGATAACACAAGCCTGGAGGAGTTCTGCTGTATGGTGGAGTTGCTAATGCTAACAGTTAGCTTCTACTAGCTTAGACACTCTGCTGTTTCCTGGACGCTAAACCAACAACAGCCTTCCCTGTCATGAGTTAAGATGGGTGAGTCCATGAATGTTAACCCTTTAAGCGCCATATTGCGACAAGCATCATTGCTGAGTTTAACGAGCCACAGCTTGAAATATGATCCCTCATGAAGTTACTACTCTAACCCAGAAGATAGTGGAAAGGTGAAACTTTAATCTGAGCAACACTTTTGGGTGTGTTTCTATTGAAATGTTTGGAGTTTATAGAGTTTGAAAATCGCCTCCCGACGGGACGCTCCCGATGGGACGCTCCCGATGGGACGCTCCCGATGGGACGCTCCCGATGGGGAGAGGAGGAGAGAATAAGGGGACAAGCAGAGTTCACAGAGGGCGAATATTAGAGAGGAAGAACTTACAATTCTGGCAGGTCTGTTCATTGTTGACAAAGCTCTTTGTCTTTTAATGACTGATTCTGAAGAGGAATTTTCACCCACTGATGAACATATTCATCTTGTCCAGTGAGAGAAAGTGACGCTGCTGCAGCAACAGAGAGTTTGTGCTTCATGAGAGCAAACAAGTTGCACACACAGGATCCGAGGCTTATTCCACCGAGTTCGGGACATAATGGATGTAGAAAGGATGGTAAAAACACAGCTAATAGTGAAAAATGTAGCGGGAATGTAAAAAAAAAAGCCGCAAATAGCAGCAGCTGCGGTAAATGTGAAACTGAAAGTTAACATGCGCCACATAATCTATATGGATATTTCACATATTCCAAACATCTGTGGTCCCCACCTTGGATCCAATAATCATTATATTCAAGGGAAGGTCGACCCTGAAGCTGTAGAAGCCCAAAACTCCTGACATATGACTATAAAGCATTTGTCTTGAGTGAGGCCAATATAAATATCAAAAAATACAATATAAAAAATATTAAATACAATTTTTAAAAAAACTTCATATATAAATTAAAAATGTTTAAAATATAATGAAAATTTAAAGATAACATGTAAAAATAAGAAGGAACATCTGTAAAAATTATGCATTCCAATATGGCAGTCTGATGACATCATAACATACATATTAGATGAGTGAATTTGCTCCCAACACAAACTTTGGGTCCTACTGAAAATTTTTATAGTTTACCTTTATCGCTAACCATTTTCAAGTTATAACCTCTTTAAAAAGTCATGTCAAAATTGAATATTTTTTTGAAAAAATCTGGCGCCTAAAGGGTTAAGTGACAGTGTGCCGTAGACCTATCAGGCTTTTCAATCTCTCTCTCTCTCTCTCTCTCTCTCTCTCTCTCTCTCTCTCTCTCTCTCTCTCTCTCTCTCTCTCTTTCTCTCACCATATTAATCTGACACTAATCAATAAGACACATCAGACGCTGTTCTATGTTGATTTCTAAACTTTCACATGCAGTCACATTTTAAACAGGTTTCCATTGTCTGCACCAGATTTCTTGCATGCTGTGCCTCTTAATTCTACACAAACAATCCCACCCCTGACCCATCAGTCAATCAATCAAGCAAACAATCTAGCCTCTCAGCACACTAATCAATTAATCAAGCATCCAATCACAAATGGTTGTGCAGAGGCTGACGACGCTCACACATAAACATCCTCTCAGTTGAAAATTAGCAGGCGAGAGACTGACAGTGAAAAGATGAATGAATGCTAGTTTGCTGGGGCTTGTTTTGATGACCCATGTTCAGTTAAATTATTGCAGTAATGATGCCATGACAGTGATGAATCACTCCTGTTAGTATTTCATTAGCTGTGTCGACACTTACCCACCGAAAATGGGCTCACGGTGATTATGCTGACCTTTGACAAGACTTACAAATATAAAACTTCAGCTGGTTTTACTGAGGAAAAAATGTGGATTTGGTTAAAGACGCCTAACACAATGACCCGATGAACAGAAACGTTGAAAGGGTTTGGAGTAGCTTTCATCTCATGGAAACTGTTGGACTGCGTTGATCTACATGTTACAAATAAAACAAAAGCAAAATGTTAGACATAAAACAATCACTGTTATGCCTAAATGATGAAACTAGCAGGCAGGGGGAAATAAGGTTTACTTCAAGAAATATGTGCATAGTTAAAAAAAAAATTATTTATTCTTAGTAAAAAAACATGAGTGGCATTCAAACAGCCTGCTCTCAGTCCATCATCCATTCCATTATTTTATTGCTCCTTTTAATTAAATAAGCAGACCGCTGCAGTGTCACGGTTAAGGACCAACCACAGGATGAGCTCCGGCTCAGAGGACAAAGGTAACTGAAATCATAATATTTTAATAATTGGCTAAAGAGCAAATTAAATGTGCTGCTGGTTCGGTAAAAATGGAGAAAAGTAAGAAAGTACTTCGTAACATGGAGGATCCGACAACTGTCAAGATAAACCTTGACCCAAAAACTACAGACAATCACATGTATCAGTGATAGATGCCTAATGAATGTAGAAATTTAGCAACTTTAGAAGCTTGCAAGTGACACATTTATCTCATGCAGAAACTTAGAAAAACATTGATTTAATTAGCAAGTTTTCATGTAAAACAATAGAATTACCAGATCTGAAATTCACACTTTTCTCTGCTCTAATGCACCAGGTCATTTTATAAATAATTATTATATATTTTTTAATATAGTTCTTGCAGAAGCACTGGTTATTTAATCCTCTCTCTCTGTCTCTGAGAGACTTGAGTGTTATTGTTGTCACTTTAAAAAGTTTGAATTGTGTTCCATAATTACTTCGTGAGTGAGAAGGGTGGGGTGGTGGTGGGGTAATCAAAGATAATTACTGAAAATCATGGTGATGTTTTAATTGTGCACCTGCATTTGTCAGTTTCCTGCTTGATATCGAAGCAAAATAGATTTTTTTGTTTGTTTCTCTTCATAAACGATCTATTATTCAGCTTTTGCTGTTAATGTTTTCATTTAACCTCTTGCTTCTAATTGCTGGTTCTTAAGTGTAGTTTAATGAAGTTGTCTATTTGAAAGATGTGGTTCACTCGTTTAATCAATACATTTGCAATGGTCTCTAGTAGGAATAAATGTAGTAGTGAATAAATGTAAGTCATACTTACCGGGGAGCTCCAGTGCGCCTGTTCCAGGAAGTAGAAGTCAGATGGAGGAGAAAGTAGCTTCAGACGGCAGGATTTGGAGTCTTATTTCCTGCTATTTGGACATCTCGCCTCTGATTGGCTAATAGCAACACGACTCTGTTTGCTCTGCAACGTTGATGTTTTATCTCCACAAATAACACAAGCCTGGAGTTCTGCTGTGTGGTGGAGTTGCTAATGCTAACGGTTAGCTTCTACTATTCGAGATGTTCTCTGTTGTTTCCTGGACGCTAAACCAACAACAACCTTCTCCGTCGCCCGTCAAGATGGGTGAGTCCATGAATGTTCAGTCACAGTGTGACGTAGATCTGTCAGGATTTTCAAGTTTCACTGTCTATTTTTTATCAGGAGATAGGTGTAGGAGACTATTTTCATGTTCAGCCTGCATGAAAATGTCAGAGTGACCGATTATAATCAGAAATAATAATTAAAACATGGATTTTCAGTGTACCACACCTTTAAAGACATGCATTGCATCAACAGAGTACAAGCTAACATCAGCACCGTGAAGGGACAACCCATATATGTCAGACTGCCCCAGGGCGGTTGTGGCTACATAGTAGCTAACCATCATCAGCAGTGTGTGAATAGTGGAAAGTGCTTTGGGTGCATTTATTTTAATCACTTTATCATTATGACATTACAAACAGAAAATTTGAGTTTGAGGTTCGACAACAGAATACAATAAATGCATTTGTCCAGTGACGGTGAAATGATGAAGCGTTATAACTCGTGATTTTTCTCATTAAAGACCGAACGTGAAAAATTAGAATACCGTGCTAAAGTTAATTTATGTCAGTAATTTAAATTAAAAGCTGTCACTAATATATGAGATAGACTCATTCCATGCAAAGCCAGATATTTCAGCCTTTATTTGTTTTAATTGTGATGATTATGGCTACAGCTGTTAAAAACCCAAAATCTCAGACAATTAGTGTTCTGGCTCTGCCATAAGTGTCATTTACAGGGTGCGTTGTCTCTTTAAGAGAACCAGGAAGTTGAGTGTTCAGACCATGTGGTGCAGTCAGTGCGGCAGTATGATTCAAACTGCAGAGACAGCAGGTGTTGCTTCAAGAGCTGTGCGTTTTGAGTTCAGATAAGGGCATTCCTTGTAAGTATTACAATAAAACAATGTTTAGATAAACACTTGATTATAAAAAGGGCCATTCTGAGTAGTTCATCCGGAATTTAAGAAACTATTTACAAGTATTATTTACAAACCCATTATTTGATTACATGTGGATGTAATGAGGCATTATTATGATTTGTATTATGTTTTATTTAACTGATGTGCATTATTTTTATTTTATATATGGATATAAACATACTGTGTTTGTTGCTACAGTTTCACACCTGCCATATAAAGAACAAGTCCAAACCATCCTGGCGTCTGTGACTTCTTGTGTGGAGGTGTTTAACTACGTGGATAATGGAAAAGGTTTCCATGAGGCCATGACAATTAGAATATTGTGAAAAGGTTCAATGTTCTAGACTCAAAGTGTCACACTCTAATCAGCTAATGAATCCAGAACACCTGCAAAGGGTTCCTGAGCCTTTAGATGGTCTCTCAGTCAGACCTTTGCACAATGTTATAATTTTTAGAGTTTCACCTGCACATTAAACGAGCTCAAAAATCATATAAATTATTTTTTTTCATCCCACAAAAGCCCACTCTGATGATCCAAACTGTTTCACAAAACCACATTTCCAAAAGGCCCATCTTCCATCCTCTCACAGAGAAGTCTTTGAAGTCGTGAAATCATCACGAAGCACGATGACCTCACAAATGCGTCGACCCAGTAAAGCAGACAAGCATTAGACAACAGTTGTAAGACAGAAATGATACAAGGGGAAGAGATGGTCTAGTCTTGTTCTGATTTTTAAAAGATGGGACTTTCTCATATAATCTTCACCTTTTATCCATACTATTTTCTTTGAAGGATCTTCTTTATGCATGGAGGCTTTGCAGCTTCTTCCTTTAATCTCTAACAAACGGATGGATATAACAGAAGAAAAGTAGATAAACAAGGATAGAAACAAATAATGCATCGAATGATTGTTTTTAGGATGTTTCCAATTACAGTCTTCACAACTACAAGACAGGAAGCAGGCATCACATACATTCTGTGTCTCTAACAACCAAGAAAATTGAGACACATAATTGGATTCACCAAACAAAGCCCAATAACGAAACGCCATTTGTTTGAAAAACAACAAATAAAGAGATATTCCAGAGAAAAGGAGCTGGTTCTGCTCCCTTTCCCTGGATCCTAAGCACATTACTCTCCCTTGTAATCTGAAATCATATGTTAACCAAACCATGACAGTCATTGAGCGGGAGCAGCGCCCTCTTGATTTTATCTGTATGATGCCCACTGTCAAGAGCAGAAATGTGTTTAAGTGTAATATAGTGAGAATGGAAGCAATGGGGAGAGACGAGAGGGAGAAGGATGGGGTGCAAAGCATACAAAATGCCTTTGTTGCAGAGTGTAATGCACCACAGACAAATAGTGCTGTTTTATCGCCTGGAGGAGTAGAAGGAGCTTTTAAATTCATGCTCACTCTCCAGGAGGCGGCAGCGGCCAGTGACTGATGTGCCACAGAGACGCAATGCATTGTTGTTTGACTGCATGCTGTACTGCAAAATAGATCTACTTTTAAAAGGAAGCCAGAAGTGGCTATCAGATTTTTTATTACAGTAAAAGAGAGGGAAAAAGTATTATTTTTATGTTGGGGGGGGGGGTCTCTAAGAGACATTTTCAAATATGTTTCAGTGTAAAAGTTATAAATATTTAAAGTCATATATGTCCAAAGCTTTCTGAATGGTCTTTGTTGCAGAGAAGACCAAAGTCTTACAACTGCTACAATATTTCACAGTGGTAAATATTATTTCATGAACTTTTACACAACCATGACTGTGGCATTATATGGTTACTTTGGCAGAAATATTAAGATTTTCCAGCCATACACTGGAATAGCTACCCCAGCCAGCACACATAGGTGGGCCCCATATGGGATCTATATGGGCAAGCCGTATGGGTCCCAACAGGGTCTGTCCACGGTTTCCATGGTGGCCCCACAGGGGTTTGCCGGTGTTTGAGTCAAACCCTCTGAAAACCCATGTAGGGCCCATTAAAATCTATGTGGGCAAAAATCTTTCTGGGCCAATTCAAATGGGGCCACCGTGGAAACCGCGGACAAACCCTGCTGGGACCCATATGGCTTGCCCATATAGATCCCATATGGGGCCCACCTATGTGTGCTGGCTGGGTACGTTTATCTGTTTCATCAGATATGTTTACAGTAAAGTGGAGGTTTAACCATTTAAGTAGAAGCTAACTGTTAGCATTAGCAACTCCACAACATGGCAGAACTCCTTCAGACTTCCGTAATTGGTGGGGATAGCACATCAGGAAGAGAGAACGAAGGCAGCGGAAGAGTCAGGTTGCTGTTAGCCAATCTTTGACGAGATTTCCAAATATCATGAATATTAATGAGTAAGACGCGTTTTCTGCCACCCACTCCAAATAATTTTTGCCACCTGAAACAGGAGCACCAGAGCTTTTTTTCTACGGAAAACGACTCACAAGGCATTTATTCATGCTAGAGACTACAGCTAATGTGTTGACATAATGAGTGTAGGCCCACTTATAGGAACCACACAATTCCTTGACTCCAGTGTAAAGGTTCATAAAATAATGTTGCATAAACCACAATGATTTTTTGCAGATTGGAGCATTTTTAAAACTCAAACTAATTCCAGTCTTGGTTTCACTTTAATAGCTGTTAGCTCATTAGCCTTAAAGGTCAACTTTAATCATATTTTATTACATTTGCAGTGGTCTCTAGTACAAATGAATGCATTTTGAGTCATGGGGAGAAAATCCCTGGTGCACCTGTTTGAACACAGGGAATTCAGCTGGAGAATAAAGTAGCATCAGACTACAGGATTTGGAGTCTTTTTTCCTGATAAGACCCTTGAGTCAGTGACAGTGTGACATAGATCTGCCAGTCTATTTTCTATGAGAAGCTAATGCAGGAGATAGGTGTAGGAGACTATTTTCATGTTCAGCCTCCATGAAAAACTCAGAGTGACTGATTCTAATCAGAAATAATAATTAAAAAATGGCTTTTTAGTTAAGCTGACCTTTAATTATACTTCTTTTAAAGGAGGCCAGTAATTACATATTTTACACGGAAACAGATTTTTCTTAATTTTTTTTAATCACTACTATAATCTAGTCAAACTGACAGTTTGGTCTTGTGCTGAATCTACTATTTATATCAATATAAGATGGGTGAGTCCATGAATGCTAATTTTCATTGTGACATAGATATGTCAGGCTTTTCTAATCCAAGCATTTCCTTGTCTATTTCCCATCATCGGCTAATGCAGTAGAATAGGGATAGAAGACGATTTTCACATTCAGCTTGTGTGTGAAACTCAGAGTAAACGATCATATTTAAAAAATAACATGTAGGAAAGGGTTTATCAGTGAACTTGTGCTCATTGGAAGGTTATTCTTCATACACGGCATGGTGAGAATAAGGGATTTTTTTTTCTTTTGTGAAGCTGCAGCATCGCTTGAGTTGATGGCATGAACAAACTCACAGATGTCATTTTTTTAGAACACTGTTTTCCGAAGCCACCATCCAAGTGATGCATAATGAGCAACTTGGAGTCAGCATCCTCTGTGAGGTGATTTCCACATGTGACCCTGGATGAATGTCACATCAATTTGAACTGATCTTGGGTCACTATAGGGTGAAAATCTATACTCTTGCATCATTTCAGGCAATAAAACAGCAAACAAAGTTTTAAAAATAAGCATCAGAATGTGCATGTTTTGTTGTTTTTGCCTGTTCTTCCATAGAATATAACCTTTGATAAGAGTTGCAATAAGAGCAACCTGGTGTATTTTCTTGAATGCACAGAAGTACAAATCTATAAACTATGCACCTGTATACAGGTTTTGAATGTCACATAGCAAGTGAGCTGTTGTGCTGGTCTATACCTGAAATGTCATCACTTTATTGAGAACCGCGGACAACAGCTGCAGCTGTGCTCAATATGATGTATATACTTCAAAAATTACTTTCTAAAGAATTGCACTTTGGTATTTAAACTTTCTATTTGAGAAGACTTTTAATAAATACAAGCAGCCTCGAGGCTCCATAGAATCATGAAAGATAGGATTAATGACATGCAGCTGAGTAATTATACAAGAATAAAGAGGCCTAACATTTGTGCCCTTGTCTATTTTATTTTGCTCCGTGTCTACTTTCTCATCTTTTATGTTCTCCTGCGTTTCTTGCTCAGCACCTCCCATCCAGTCACAAGTGACATGTCCATCAAAAATGGCAGGATTGTGACAGGCAGCTCCCTGAGGTGCACTCCTACAATTCTCCTTTTACACACACTCAGAGTATGTGTTTGAACCTAATTTCTCTCTCTCTTTATCTCTAACACTCAAATGGACGTCAGAGTCTAAACCACACAGACGGACATGATGAGCTCAGAGAGGTCTGGTTGAACTCAGTGATGCATGTATGTAAGTGAAAAAAGGACCATAATTAGTTTTAAGTTATATGTAAAAAATAACAGAAGTGCAAAATGGTGAAGTTAGAGAACGACACATCCTTTACCATGAAAAAGAATTTAAAGGACTTAGTCCTCAAATGTTTTCTTAAAGTAACAATAGATAGTTTTTTTTTACTTTAAGTTAGAGCTTTAACATTGATCTCAGTGATTGTTCCCTCTGCTACGGAAGAAGATTAGGGCCACTGAAAAGGAAAAAAAGAGAATTCTGACTTTTTTCTCAGAATTCTGACTTTAATCTCAGAATTCTGACTTTTTCCTCAGAATTCTGACTTTAATCTCAGAATTCTGGCTTTTTCCTCAGAATTCTGACTTTTTCCTCAGAATTCTGACTTTTTTCATTCTGAGATTAAAGTCAGAATTCTCTTTCTTTTCTTTTTTTTTTTTCAGTGGCCCTAATCTTCTTCCGTACTCTGCTGACCAAAACCCACACTTGATAGTTTTGTGGAGCGGGTAGGTGTCCAATAGTGGGAGCTCTTTACCTGCTTTACGGCTGTTAGCTGTAATGCTAGCGGTTAGCATATTCAGTTTGTTGATCGTCAATAAAAAGCACAAGAAGAAGAAAAAGAAGACATTTGCTTTTTCTGTTGGCATCATGGCGGAGCCCGGAAGTAAAAGTAACAGAGTAATGTCTTTGGAGATGAAGCAAAGAGCTAAAACCGGAGTACACATTGGCGTGGCCGACACTAGTCTGAGGGAGCTAAAGGAGGCTACAAAATCACGGACTAATGATGGCCTGGCTTTGTTGCTACTGGACTTGGAAGAAATTTTTTTTGTCCAACAGTGTGGCTCTTTTTACTTTGTGGATTATTTTAGTATTAGTTAGCGCATGTTAGTGCTAGCTTGTTGTTAGCGCTAGCTACAGCAGGCCGCAGCAGGGTTGTTTAGGACAGTTGTAATTCCACTACCACTACCAGTAGGGCAGAGGAGCAGGAAAATGCTCTGTGAGGACCACTTGGCAGTTTTGCTTGCTTTTAGCACCCCCTAGTGTTCATTATTAATTAAAGCAAAAGTAAAACTTATCTCCTCGGTGTGCGTTCATCTTTTAACACCTTAATCAAACTGCTGAAATGATGCGTTTGATAGAAATAAATATTTCAGTAGATTAAACTATTACTTTACAAGATATGTTTGTGACACAGCAGCTTGTATTAGCACCCCTTTTTTTTAAAAAAAGGTTTAATGAGTACCACGTTTGTGCTGAAGTGTGCTGAAACTTTCTGTTTGAACAGCACTCTCTGCCCGTTTCCTCAACAAAACGTCCTCATTCAAGGATCCCTCTGTGACCTCTTTTCATCAAGCTTTTAATTAATATTTCATTTGAATAAAAGTTATGACTGTGCAGTTTCATTGCAGTGATTTTATTCATCAGAAAAAAGCTGTTCTCTAAACGTAAATGAAAAATAAACATTTATGCAGCGTTGAGATTTCCCTGTAGCATGTACAGATTACTTTCCTTTTACACTACATTTACTCATGTTGTCATGTTGTATTGATCCAGGTTTGATGACAGAAAACATTTTTACTTCAGACGCAATAAAACTAGCTAAAAACACAAACCTTCCATTAGCTGTGGTAGAAGTTACCCGAGGTTCCTGTGACCTCGCAGACTGCTTTCACCGGTCCTTTCACTTGGAGTGATCTCTGTTGGTCCTGGAAAAAAGTGAGAATGATTCTGAAATTGTTGTATTTCTACACAGTTTGTTTAACTGTGGGTTAGTATAAATGTTGTGAGTCGATCTCTGTGGGGGAAAAAAACTCTCGCACTCCTGTTTTAGTAAGTAGAAGTGAGCAGAGGATGTTGATGTTTTATCTCCACAAATAACACAAGCCTGAAGGAGTTCTGTCATGTTGTGGAGTTGCAAAAGCTAACAGTTAGCTTCTACTAGCTGAGACATGCTCTGCTCTCTCCTGGATGCTAAACCAACAACAGCCTTCCCCGTCACAAGTTACGATGGGTGAGTCCATGAATGCTAATTTTCATTGTGACATAGATATGTCAGGCTTTTCTAATCCAAGCATTTCCTTGTCTATTTCCTATCATCGGCTAATGCAGTAGAATAGGGATAGGAGACCATTTTCACATTCAGCTTGTGTGTGAAACTCAGAGTAAATGATCATATTTAAAAAATAACATGTAGGAAAGGGTTTATCAGTGAACTTGTTTAATGCTTTTAAAGCTCTCCTTTTGTGGTTGCTTTTGGTAGGACAGCATACTTAAATTTCTCCTCTGTAAAATAATCAATAATAATAAATATCAGCTATGTTCTTCTCTCTGCTCCATTAAATTCTGATTGTTTTATGGGCTTATATACTGTATATATATATGTGTGTGTGTGTGTGTGTGTGTGTGTGTGTGTGTGTGTGTGTGTGTGTGTGTGTGTGTGTGTGTGTGTGTGTGTGTGTGTGTGTGTTTACTAGGGGTGGGAAATTAATTAATTAGAAAAAAATAACGCGTTAAAAAAATTAACGCAAATTGGGGGATGTTGAAGTTTAGCAGCAAAATCCATGCCCTAAATATTAATATAGTCAAGCTGCACCTCTAAAGAAAGCTCAGAATATACACACACACACACACACACACACACACACACATATATATATATATATATATATATATATATATATATATATATATATATATATATATATACACACACACACACACACACACACACACACACACACATATATATATATATATATATATATATATTTCCTGTTTTGA
Organism: Aphyosemion australe; assembly: GCA_006937985.1. NCBI lineage: Eukaryota > Metazoa > Chordata > Actinopteri > Cyprinodontiformes > Nothobranchiidae > Aphyosemion > Aphyosemion australe. The sequence continues at coordinate 1,409,219 of SSNS01000148.1, read as the reverse complement.
ATTGAAATACAATTTAAAAGCATTGTTTTAGAAATTAAAAGAGCTTGTCTTTACAATGATAATGTCATTGACTATTGTTTGATTCTCTGTCTCATTATTTTTAAGTAAACAAAATTGCTTTCGGGGCAAATTTTCTTGAACGATTAAAATGTGATTAATATCAATTCAATTCAGTTTATTTCTATAGCGCCAAATCACGACAAGAGTCGTCTCAAGGCACTTCACAAAGTAAACATTCCAATACAGTTCAGCTCATTAAGCCAATCAGTAAAAAAGTTTCCTATTTAAGGAACCCAGCAGATTGCATCAAGACACTGACTGTGTGTTGATACAATCCTCATACTAAGCAAGCATGTAGCGACAGTGGGAAGGAAAACTCCCTTTTAACAGGAAGAAACCTCCAGAGGATCCTGGCTCAGTATGAGCAGCCATCCTCTACGACTCACTGGGGATTGAGAAGACAGAGCAGGCACACGCACCCCCCCCCCCCCACACACACACACACACACACTATTAATTAATGTATTTAATCAAGATTAAATAATTACAAAGCCTCTAATTAATTAGATAATTTTTTTATCGATTCTTACCCCTAGTTTTTACTTTTCATTTCATTTTTTTAATAAGAAAAACATAAATAAACAATAATTATATTATAAATATAAATATATTCATTATAATAATCAATAATAAACAATTGCAATTTTTTTCATGTTTATATATAATTTCAGTGAACAAATTACCACCATGACATTTTAGACCTCAAAAAAAAAAAAAAAAAGAAAAATCATCATTTATCTGCTTCTATATTTGAATCTATCTCATTAAACAGTGATTTTACTCCAGCATGTTAAACAAGCGCCAAATAAACACAACACCCTGGAGGTTCTGCAGGGTGGAAATAAGAGGAGGGAAGCTCACGGAAGCGTGGGATTGTCCGTGATTGTTCTAAGACAGAAAATCATTACGTATCACTCTGTAAGTGCAATGAAAAGCAGACAGACAAGAGTGATAAGACAGACAGACCTCTGGAGGAGGGGTCGAGTAACGGCCCTGGAGAACGACGGAGACTCTGGACCAGAGCCACATCTCAAACCCTCCTCTCAAGCCTCTTTTTGTTTAGCTTGCGAACACCGCTGACCTTACAACACACAGTGGACATCTAGCAGTTTGCCGCCGGGTCACCGAAGAAATGTTTTGACTGTCCCTGTCAAGAAAGACACGGCATCAAAAATGCGGATTAAAGTCCAAAGGATACTCTTGGAGGAAGTGTTAGAGCTCAGTGAGCTAAGCTCAGCGACGACACTGTCAGGGTTAGGAGTTCAAGTCCCTCTAGAGACAGCTTTGTTAAAAACATATGCTCCATAAAGCTGGAGGGGCGGTGCACCCTTAGAATGACTGACATCATTTTAGAACATCAGTGTTGCACCTTACCAGCTGTTCTTTATGATGCTAATTCAGTTTTTGACCTACTTCTTTTTTAAAATTAAAATGAAGAATGCAAGACTGTTCTTTTGTTTCCCAGTTCTGTCTGATTCTGTTTAAATGAGGAAGTTTTATTCAGTGTCTCCGTTTTTGTGGCATTTTTAACCACGGACACAGCTTTTCACATGCTGGTGTGAACTCCTTGCAGACATATTGACAAACCAAGATAGCTTGAGGCACCAACAGTGGAAGATAAACTTTTGCTTCTTCTGTTTCCCTCCTGGAAGTTTCCAACATGACTTGTTTACTTGTTTTTAAATTTATTCTTCATTTTGAGTGCAAGCATCAGACTTTCTGCGAGAAAACTGAACATTACTCGTCCTAGTTCAAATGTCTTAAAGCCACCAGAAACCGTAAATGTTTGAGTAGAGAACTCCACTTTTCTTCTGTCTCTCTAAAGATTTTGTGGGTAGTAAACATTTGATCTGTAGATGCAGGTAGTTTAGGTGCACTTTTCACATTAAAGGTATGTTGTTGCCAGTTGAAACAAAAGCACCCACTTCAAAATGCTTCTGTGGCTTTACTGTGTTCATTTTTGTGTTTCATTTTTTAGAATTAATTTAATATAGAACTTTTTTTATATTTTAGTTGACTTATTTTGTGTAATATTTTAATATCAAATTCTGTCTCCATTGACAATCTTGTTCTTTTTCATGAATATTTCTCACCAACAACGTCTATTCTAAATATTCCTATTAAAGGTGGAATATGGAACATGAACACCACAGCGACATCTACTGTGTGGAGGTTGTAGTTTGCAATTTCTGCGTGTGTTTTGATGCGATGAAAATGTTTTATTTGGGTCCATCTGTTAGGCTTCACCTAAACTCACTCTGGTTTTATATCTTTGATGGTCGCTCCTCTTCTGAGAAGGATAACGACATCATCTGGGCTCAGAAGCAGCTGCTTGACTTGCCAAGTCAAATTTTCCACAGAGCCAACCATATTTGGAAACCCGCAGTGGTGCCCTCTATTGGCTGGTAGATGTAAACTTAAACCCAGTGTTGTGCCAGTAAAATAAATACTTGATTAATTTTTAAATTAAAATATATGGCTTTTAAATGAAATACTGTACCTTCATTCTGCACACCTCTGTTATGGCCGTCACCGTTTTGCTACAGTCCTCTGTTCAGCACCTCAGACGGCTCCACCCTGAAGACTCTCTGCATCTCTGGTTCAGCACCATGGACAGCACTGTATGTGGTGAAAGGCTGCCACGGAGAGAACCGGCACCAACGTTTAGAGGAAGAACGTTCATGTCAAAGCGCAAATGCAAATCACAGAGCATTATTTTTATATGTCCTTAAACAGCTACGATATTTCAAGATGGCGCATGACTATGGAGGGTCGACCACAGTTTATATATATATATATATATATAAATATATATATGTGTGTGTGTGTGTGTGTGTGTGTGTGTGTGTGTGTGTGTGTGTGTGTGTGTGTGTGTGTGTGTGTGTGAAATTTCAAGTTCAAGGTTGAATATGGAACAATTTAATCAAAAGCTAATTTTAAAAAAAATAATACCTCCAAGGGGCGTTTAGCATTGTTACGGCCATCGCCGTTTGTGCTGCTGAGACATTGCTACAGTCCACTGTTCAGCACCTTGGACAGCTCCACCCTGAAGGCTCTCTACATCGCCGCTCCGTGGTGCTGAACCAGAGTTTTTTAAAAATATAACTTTTTATTACATTGTGCGTGCTTGCTCGTGGGTTAGTTCTCACTTCCTGCATGTGAACGATGGCGTGCGCTGAAAGAGAAGGTTGGGCTCCCCACAGATGCCGCTGTCGCTGGTTTTCTGATCGACAGGTAAGCTAAAGTTCGGCATGCTATTTGGAGAAATGCATTTCAGGTTAATGCTAGAAGAAGTTATCTACGACTAGATTCTAACTTTCCAGTGTTGTGCATGCGCATTTATCAAAAGAGGGCGGTTCTTTCCTGAAATTCAGACATATTGTATGCATTACCTTTCATTTCGGTTTTCTGTGTGTGACCCCAAAGTAGCTGTCAGTGCTACAGCGTCTCCCTCTCCCCTGCAGCCGTGCATGCTCTGCAACAGTGACGCATTGCCTTTTTGATGCATGTGGGCTACTGTAGCTGCAACACCTACCCTGAACTGTGTGGTGCTGAGGAGTCGAATGTTTTTACACATTGGAGCTTCAATTAGGGATTTTAATTTGCTCAGAATAATGTTTGACTTTATGTTTCAGAGGGTTGACAAATCCAGATTAGCAGGATGAAATAAAAAATGCACACTAAATAAAATCTCATATCTTGAGGTTAAATATTAGATTTTTTTTCATTAATAAAATCTACAATACGTGCCTAATTTTCCTTTCATTTTACAGATTACGTCTTTTCTGTGACAATCCAGTGATTACACAACTAAAGGGTCTATTTTTTTTGTCACAAAGCTATTCATCCATCAAGTTCCCTGTTTGCCTTTTCACCAAACCAGCAACTTCTGCTTAAAACAATATGGCCGCTGTAATCAAAGCCTGGGGTTGGCCTCGCTTACACATGATTAATTAATTGGACAAGCATGCCAGATGTGATTAGGTCAACTGTGACTGCTGGGTAACATGTAAATGAGTCTCTGGATTGGATAGCCCATCTTAAAGTTGGCAGGTGTTGGTGCACTTTGGAGGGGTGCTCAGCCTGTTCACGGTAAACATTGTTGACATCAACTCACTATCACGCTCCCTTCATAAATATTACATGAGCCATGACTGGACGTCGGATATTTGTAAGATATATTGTCCCTCCTTGCTGAGGGGCATTTCCCGGATGCCAAGTATATTTCATCCAAACAGATGGAAATAGCAGGGGAGAGATAGAGGCAGAGAAGGAGGGGAATTATGAGGAAAGAGGCAGGAAGAAGAAAAATGAAGGAGGGAAGTGGGTGTTCATGTGTGCAGGGGTGTGTGGTCAGAAACGTTTCTATTCTAATGACGAGTGGAAAAATCAGAGAGCAAAACGTGTCTTCTGGTGGGCTGGAATGTTTCATAGCTTGTAATATTTTTGTAGACACCTTTTATTAATCCACATGTGATAAAAAAAATGGTATATAAATAATTATTTTCTCTTTGTACTATGGCATTTTTGGTTTTTGCATGGAAACTTTCTAATCAGAATAGATAATAGAAAATATAATAATAATAATAATAATAATAATAATAATAATAATAATAATAATAATAATAGGTATTTCAGGCTATATGTGCTTAAGGGAGAAAATGTGGCCTGAAGCTGTTCTTTGTTGTTTTGTCCGTAAGTCCAGCAGTCACAGAAAGTATTTAGGAAAATCAAAGATAAACATCTTAAATCTCTTTAATGATGTTGTTAAAAATATTTCCTGCAAAAGCTCTGTGTAAATGTTACCCTCACTGTGCAAGATTCAATTGCAAAAATTCCACTAAATTCAACTCAGTTCAGATAAAGTCATTGTGATAAATTCAATTAAATATTTTAAGTATTTTTTGCACAAATGCTTTTTGTTCAACGCCCAGCCTTTATTCTTTATTCTTGTAAATCTTACTTATTCTATTCTATTCTATTCTATTCTATTCTATTCTATTCTATTCTATTCTATTCTATTCTATTCTATTCTATTCTATTCTATTTTCAAGACTCATTTTTTTGCTTAGCTTTTAGCTGATTATTATTTAATGGTCTATTTAATTACATAGCGTGTGTTACTATATATCTGTATTAGATTATTTTACTGTCTAAATGATTTTATTCATCACCATTAATCTATTTATTGTAATCAATAGTGATCTTCTGTTATTTTATATTTTATCTTTCCATCCAGTGTTTCCTCTGTGGGAGCTCTCTGCCTGTGGAGCGGTGTTCGGCTGTGGCGGCCTTGCTGCTCTCCGGGTAGAAGGTTGGTTGGAGGTGGGATCCTCTGCCATCCCCCCTGGGCACCCTGTGTCCCTGCCTCGGCTACTGCTGTTGACCTGCTGCTCCCCGGGCAGATGGCTCTGATGGTGTTTCCCTACATTACCTGGATCATCTGAACTCAGCCCAAATGTTTTTTACTTTTAAACTGTGGGGGAGTGATGGGAATGAGGGTCATGTGGGGTCATTTTAATCTGGCACTTTGAGTTGCATCTATTGTATGAAAAGCACTTTATAAATAATGTGATTGATTATATTCTATTCTTAAAGAAATGTAAGGAATCTGGGACCGTGTAATTGAATGTGTTAAATGTGATTTCACTCATTAACAGAATAAAGGTGTCTGACAGATGAAGGACTTTTAAAAGAAGTCTGCAGATTTTACACCAAGGAAGAAGCGAGTTAATAAACCAATTAGATTAAAGGTGGGCTACAGAACTCTGTCTGCTCCTGTTAAACAAAAGTAAGAGTCAAACAATCTTAGTTGCGTTGTGATGTTTTAAATCAGAATCTCTGTATGGGATGTGGGTCAGAAATTCCCACCTTGTCACTTTGCACACAATTATGGTGGCTTTTTAAAGCATAATTATAAATGAGTTTGTTAGAAAAAATAATTTAGACATTCAGCAGCAAGGTAAGAATAATGTTGAACCTGTAAAAATGTAGCTGAGGGTTTCTTTCAGTTGTACACCTATTTGTTCACATAGGGAGCCTGAGTCTCCTCCCCTGAATGAAAGTGGAAGCTCTTTTCTAATCTGCTTTGCTTTACGCCCTGAGTCACACATATGTTGTACTTCAATTTAAATGAAAATAATTGTGTGTTTTGACTATAATTTAAGATTTATTAGCTTGTAAAAATGCATAATTAAAATTACTACAAATCAGACGTCGCATTTGTGATGTCACAGCAGAATCTCTTCTTCATTAGCGTAGCTGCTACTTACCACACGGCCAGATTTATGGTGTTTTTTCCACATATTATTCTCCTTTTTTTGTCCTGGAAGAAGAAATCAAAGCTCGCTAAACTAATCTTCTCCTCTCCTCTTCTTCATGTCTGGTCTGATTCCGTCTTCTCACACAAAACCTAAAATAACTTTGGCTGCCTGTCGAAAATAAGTGCTTTCTTAGCATCAAAATGTGTCTTTAAAATTCACGGACATCATTTGTGAAAGACATCACACATATCCAACAGGATCAGAAAATACATTGTATCCGCTCATAGACTCCTATTCTTTTTTTTTTTGGCAATTGGGGACCCATGGTCAGCCACTAGGGGGCGCATGTTTTATTTTCTCTTTCATTTTTTTAACAAAACAAGAACTACAGAAAATTGACAAGAGGTCAACTAAAATCAACAAGAGGGCAACAGAACAAGAACAACAAAAGTAAAATAATTATAAAAATATTCAAAACATTTTATTTTATTTATTCTTTATTTAACCAGGAAGGTCCCATTGAGATTAAAAACCTAATTTTCAAGGGAGTCCTGGCCAAGAGGCAGCAAGAGTTAGTTACAAAAGGTGATGCAATATTTTATGACAACATGTAACAACAGAAGATATTATAGACAGAATTTATCAAACTTCCTGTTACATCACAAAGTGCGTCAGAGGCTTTTAGCTGAGCAGTTCTGCAGCTGGTGTCAGTACACTCACAGTGCAAGGCCTACAAGGCTTTTATACATTTTATTAAGAAACCTGCATTTCTATGTGAGACAGGCCAATTTCCTGAAGCTAACATTCTGTATTAATCAATCCGTATTAGAGGCCGGGGTGTCATTCATGAGCACAAGCAGCTCAGGTTCAGTCTAGAATGAAGCACCATTAGCATTTCAGAGGAAGATGAATCTCATAGGAGCCAATTTAAAAGTGCACTCATGATAGAAGAACATGATGTGTTTTGCTCATTTCTGCACATCCAACAGATGGATTTATAAAATTTTTAGCCACAAGTAATGGATGTCAGAGGAGATTGATGAGAAAACAGTCTTTAGGATGTTATTGCATAAATTATGATCCAGGTGGACGTCATTGCAATCTAAAAACTGGCCCTATTTCTACAATTCTTCCCTTCTTTATTTTTGCAGAAAAAGTCTTTCACCCTGGCCAAAGGATCAGGTCTCTGCTTTTTGCAGATGATGTGGTCCTGTTGGCTTCATCAGAACGTGATCTCCAGCTTTCGCTGGAGCGGTTTGCAGCTGAGTGTGAAGCAGCTGGGATGAGAATCAGCTCCTCTAAATCTGAGACCGTGGTCTTGAGTCGGAAAAGGGTAGAATGCCTTCTCCAGGTCAGGGACGAGGTCCTGCCCCAAGTGGAGGAGTTTAAGTATCTCGGGGTCTTGTTCACGAGTGAGGGAGGGAAAGATGCATTGGGAGATTGATAGACGGATTGGTGCTGTGTCTGCAGTGATGCGGGCGTTGTACCGGTCTGTCGTGGTGAAAAGAGAAGCTCTCGATTTACCGGTCGATCTACATTCCTACCCTCATCTAGGGTCACGAGCTTTGGGTAGTGACCGAAAGAACAAGATCGCGGATACAAGCGGCTGAAATTAGTTTTCTCCGCAGGGTGTCTGGGCTCTCCCTTAGAGATAGGGTGAGAATCTCGGTCATCAGGGAGGGGCTCGCAGTAGACCTGCTGCTCCTCCACATCAAGAGGAACCAGTTGAGATGGCTTGGGCATCTAGGATGCCTCCTGGACGCCTCCATGCGGTTCTCTGGGCACGTCCAACTGGGAGGAGATCCAAAGGAAGACCCAGGATACGCTGGAGGGACTATGTCCCTCAGCTGGCCAGGGAACACCTTGGGATGAACTAATAACTTGAATTGCTTACACACTCTAGGTTATTTCAGCTTTAAACATCAAAAGAAAATACTGGTTAATCATTATATAATTTCCTTTTTTCTATTTCACTTTGGCACAGTTTTAATAAGTTAAAAGGTTTTTCTGTCACAGCCATTAAAATCTGTCAAATTTGGATAATCTTGCCTTTTTATGCCTCACAAGTCTGATCTGTTATAAGCAGTTAGAAGAAGAAGAAGAAGAAGAAGAAGAAGAAGAAGAAACAGTCTTTTTTATAGTGCCTCAAGATAAAAATCATGAGGCGCTTCACAAAAACAAAAAAGTAAAATAAAAATTTAAAAATATCAAAAAAGGTCAAAAGTAAAAATTGTGATTAAAAAAGGATGTTTGCTGTAAAGTCAATTATAGTTTTGGAATAAAACAATGGCCTCAATAAAGCGCCACACATTTCAAGTTTAGTGAGATAAATACATTTGCTGTTGATTTTCTATATTTTCATTTTAATTAAGTTTGAAGCAGATGTCTGTCGGTGCAAGATGAAAAAAAACAGAAAAAAAACCACTCAAATAGACGAGAAGAACTAACAACCTAAGACAGGAAGTCACTGCATGCTGTCATGCTGGGATGGAGCAGCCTGGGAGCTTGGGGGGGTGGGGGTGGTCTGCCTCCAGGCGGGGATTCCTGATGGGCTGGGGGATGCTGGGCCCTGGCAGGCATGCTGTTGTGGTTGTGGGTCGGTGCGTGTTCTGGTACCTGGCCCTGACCATGAGGGGCTCCCATGCATCTTTTAGTCACCCAGATGGTTTTATTGCATGTACTCAGCACAACCCATTAGAACATCATCCATACATCTGAGCGGGAGGATTGAGGCCAGGGGTCTTTTTACACCTCCATTTTCTGTATGCCACCTGGGGCTGAGGGGTGAGGAGGGATTAACTGCCCCCCACTTTTTTCCCCTCTTTCCTTCTCCCCTTTCTGGGTGGGGCTGCTCTGCTGCTGCAGGGTCTGAGGTGGTCTGCTCAATGCCACCCCAGGTGAAAAGGATAATCTCCTGGGTCTAGGGCTGGTTACCACCATGGATATCAGTGCCAGGACTCAGGGGGATATAGAGAATGGATGGGGAGAATGGGTGAGTGTTTCATGTCTATTCTTGTTTATATCTGTGTTGGTGTGTGTGGGAGAGTCTAAATGTGGGGGTGTGCATGAAGGTGGGAAGACCTGTTGTGTTTTGTGTATGACTGATATTCTTTGTCCAAATGTCAATTGGCAAATTTGGTTTGTTTGTCTAGCACTAGCACCCAGCAGCACTAGCAGCACTAGCACCCAGCAGCACTAGCAGCACTAGCACCCAGCAGCACTAGCACCCAGCAGCACTAGCACCCAGCAGCACTAGCACCCAGCAGCACTAGCACCCAGCAGCACTAGCACCCAGCAGCACTAGCACCCAGCAGCACTAGCACCCAGCAGGACTAGCACCCAGCAGCACTAGCACCCAGCAGCACTTGCATGGTGACGTCAACTATAGAATACGCTATTATACAGTTTATCAGCGAAATAAAGTTAATTTCGGGGTGAGGGTATGTTTGCAATTATCAACATTTTTAAACTGTTGGTACACAGCAAATTTAGCATGCTCAAATTAACACTGTCAAAGTTGATTTCAATAGTTTTAAAGCGTCTATGTGGGTCCACACCAGTAGGAGTTAATTTAACTCTTTTTGGAGAGTTGGTACTTTAAAGCAACATTCTGCAACTTTTACACCTTAAAATTATGCTTTTTTGTAAAGTTTTTGCGTGATAGTATTATCTATTATGTTCATTTTAATACCTGTGGTAGTGTTGGGGGGTCCCAACGTCTGTTTACTGCACTATACAGTTTTTGTGCTTCGGGTAGCCGCAGAATGTACTGTGTGTCGTTTTACGGCAAATATGGCAAGCCAAATAGATTAAAAAAAGTGCGCGTTCTAAACACGTGTTATGTCCGCTGAAATGCTGAACGCGCATTTTGACACCAAAGGGGGAAAAAACTCACGCGTTCTAAAGCGAGCATTATGTCCGCCAAAACGCTCGTTCAAGACACATAATGCGAGTTTAGAATGCGCATTTTTTTCATCCCTTTGGCTTGCCATAATTGTATAACGTAGACTCGCTGTAGCAGCGGCAGATTCACCAAAGAAAGCTAGAAATCCCTTATTAGAGGAATCTAGGAAAAGAAAAGAACGTGATAGAACAAGAGCAAAGACCAGAGTTATTATTGGGCCGTCTTTTCCTCGCTGGAGAGCTCTTTTAGAAAGAAAGGCATGAACTACGGACTCTGACCTAGCTGTGCTGCTAATGAATAGGTAAGTAATAAATGATTTCACCAAGGTTATTGTGTTTGGTTGGGCATAAAGTTGTTATACAGTCCTGATAAAATTATTTATTCAACGTGTGGAGGTGGAAAAGTTTGTTTTCGTTGTTTTGCTTGACATTAGGAATGTAAACATGTCTCTTATGCCCGAGAGAGAGATTTAATGTTACGACAGTGACGTTACGCAGCAAGCCTCTAGAGGGCGACAGAGACCATATAACTGCAAAGTTGTGGAATGCTGCTTTAACTCTGATTTAGTGTCAAAAACCAATTCTTCTGGAGTTAACGTGTTAACACTGGTGTTAGAGTTAATATAGTATAACTCTAACACCAGTGTCAAATTGTCAACTCCAGAAGAGTTGTTTTTGTTTATTAATGCTTAATAATGCACTAAATAATGTTAATAAAGGGACCCTTATTGTAAAGTGTTACCAAAATGTTTAATTTAGCATGTTTTATTAGTAGTTGACTTTCTCACAACACAATCTTTTAACAGTTTTCCTCTCTTTACCACTGAATCTCTATAAATCTCTCTATTGATTTTCCCCTATATACAGAGGAAACCACCAACAGCTTTATTTGAGATGTCTGGTTGGTCCCTGGTGCAACGTTAACATCTTCCTTGTGTTGCACAGGTTAAAAAAAAACAAAACAAAATTTAACATAAAGCACTCGTAGTGAGATTTTAGAATCCTCTGTGATTCCTGTTTCCTGTCTTGCAAAGGAACTCTTTCCTGATGCTTCATAAACACACATGAAGGTGAAGATATTCATAGCATTCATGGAGCTGCTGACAGTCGGGTGCTCAGTGCCGATAAGCCCTGCACCGTTACTCTATACCTCCTTTCTTCTCCTCTGTCTCTCCTCAGGGGTACAGTCTGGAGGCAGGCCACTGCTACAAGGCCCAGCGAGACATGAATAAGAGTGATGAATACCTAAATATCTGGAGAACAGCAAACAAAGGCAGACCGAGTCAATCCTGGATTGCCAGCGAGGGTGATGGCAGCGCTTGGGGAGATTCCTATCAATGTAGCACGTGTAGAAAGATGGAGAGGGAGGGAAGGCCAGGCTGTCAACATGTTAAACCTAGGCTGGGGGATAATCTGTCTGTACACCCAGAAGGGATTTCATTACTTGCTGTTTAGTCATGCTGTATTTACAGGGTCAGTGCCATTGAACTCCTTATGCACAGAAACAACCAGCCAACAAGGCACCGCAGCAGACATCACGCCCTCCACACCACATCCATAAGAGTTAGCATGGTTTGGTGACATCACACAGTGTTGGTGCACGACATTCAAAAGCAGCGCTGTGGAAAGCCTCAGTAATTACGCTCCAGGCTGTGAGAGCAAAGACGGTTTCCAGTAAAAGAAATCCTCGAGCTCCTCTCAGTGATGAACAAACATGATGATGAACTGGAGGAGAGAAATGCGACCTTATTCTGTGTTTTTACTGATGCAGATTAAATTCAGAAACAATTTCCACAGCACTGGTAACCATTGTTATTAATAATGAGTTGATGCACAGTGGAATTCACTGTAAAATTAGAGTCTCATTAAAATTTATGGCACGTATTGTGTGTTTTATATTCATTTTTTTCATGAGTCTTCAGTCTTTCACACAGTTTGAAAGTGTATCTTTTTTTCCCTGGAAAACACTAATGTGATTACTCATTCATCACACTGCACACAGATGCGTCTACCTAAGTTTTGTTTATTAAATTAATGTTGGGATTTTTGAGATAAATCTACACAATATATTGGATTTTTTTATTGCACATATTTCTCACATGTAGTACATGTATAGTTATTTGTTTGTGATTTTCTTTCATAAAGTTTGCTGTTGTAGCTCCTCATGAGTCTTCCTCATACTTCTTATTCTTCATATATCTACATTTACCTCATTTTCTGGTTCACCATTTACTAATGGCTCTCCATTCACATGATTCTTTCTGCCAGTATTTATGCTTCTTGGTTTTCATCCATCAGATCTTAAGTTTACCCTCTTGTTGCTGTTCAAGGATCAAATGAAGTTAAAGTTCTGCTCTTTGAACCACAAACTTTGCTATTTACACTAGCCTAAGAACAAAAGAGCTGACACATTAAGTTAATGTCACATTTAGCCATCTAATTCAGACGTTATTTAATAAGGTGTCATAAGCCTCAGACAGGAAAAGACTGAAGAAATGCTAAATATGCAAAGATGCAAAATTAGAAATAAGAAAAAATTAATTTAGCTGATGATGCATTAAAGGCATACGATGCAACCTTTTCACATTTTTAAATCATTTTCTAAAATGATCCTTTACAGGGTTAACAAAATGTCACTCAGAGCCCCACCGCCCTCTGTGGCCGATATATCTATCGCACTTGCAATTTCAGAGTGGTGGGCCGCCCCCGTTGGATTTGGTAAAGTGGAGCTGCAGTCTGCTTCCAGCATGTTTTAGATCATGAACACAGTTTGATTTAGTGATGAACCGCTCCTGTAGACACTAATGGAGGCTGAGGAGACATTTCATCATTTAGATTAAGGTGTTAAAAAGACGAACACACAGCGAGGAGATAAGTTTCACTTTTGTTTTCACTAACGGACACTAGGGGGTGCTAAAAGCAAGCCAAATCTGCATAGTACCGTATCCCTTTTCCTAAGGTATTATATTTTTTTTAGAATTAAGGAGACATAAAGTAGTAAATCTTGCCTTAAAACCCTATAAAAGAAAGTTTAATCTGAATTAAAAATAGTCGGATTTTCTTCACACCCATCTGTACATATTCTACACCTGATCCAAGGTTGTGCCACAGAGCAGATCCAGAAGGGACCCCTGAAACACACGACTCCTCCTGGGAGATCCTAAAGCTTTCCTAAACCAGAGGAAAATTTTTAAACCCTCCAGCAAGTTCTGGGTCTGCCTCAGGGTGCCCGTCCAGCGAGACATGTTTCATAAAATCCCCAAAAGGTAGTCGACCCGGAGGCCTGAACCACCTCAGCTGACTTCTTTTGTTGATTAGAAATCAATCATTTCATGAAAATGTAGTTATTAATGGTCCCTTGCTATTTTATTTTCTGTATGACTTTAGGACTAATGAATTATTTAACAGAGGAATGTAATAGACAGGTTTGATAAGAAGTAAATAAGTCAATTCATAGGTCTGTGGATGTGTAAACCAATGCAGGTTTCCATTATGTAATGTACTAGCTTCTAACAAGTGGAAAAAATACATCAAAACTTAGCTTTGCAGCAGTAAGTAGCCATGTGATATGAGTTGTTAGTAGCTAATCTGATCAAATATCAGGTCTTTCACACAATTTCTTTCATATGCAGTTATTTATTTTTAAATTGGCTGCTGTGTGGAATCAATTTAGCACATTTTATTGTAAAGCTGGTTCCATTTTCAGCGTGCTTCACCCACACTTCAATAAATAAAACCTACGTGTCATCTGCTAAGGTACCAAACTCTACAGTGCCTATACTGCCTCACCAGCCACTGTTGCCTAGCAACAACTACCATGTGTGTCTGTGTTTTTTATATATATATATATCTTTAGGTCATTTGCATAAGTTGCATGGCTTTCTTGGTTTTGTTTACATCTTCGGGTACACACATCTTAACAAACACAGTCAAACTTTTTTGACCACTTTGGACATTTCATTTGTTTATGTATCAACATGTTTGCACATGGAAGATTTAAAGACTTAAAAAGTAGAAATAACTTGGAAAACATGTTGTGATTTGTAGCATTAGGTCCGAGATTTATTATGATTATAACATTGCTTTTAAGGGTCTAAAGTGGGGTGTGATTTAAAACGACACTGATTTCTTAGGCCTTGATCAAACCTCTATCCAACACTTAGTCCAAACAGAGCAGCTCCACTATCACAAGTCCACCCATCACAGTGCAAACACCTTGAAATGAGAAGCTTTCCACTAAATGAGATTAAATATTGCTTCAAATGTCTTAGTTAAGCAGTTGTGAGTTGTTTTTATTGAAAAGGGGGAAGGAAAGAGGAGGTGTGTGACAACCATGGCTTGAGGTACCAACCGCTTTCGCTAATTAATGTCAACTTGACAGAGCCACACACACTGCGTTAGAAAAGCACCACTGTTTTGACCAAATGCTTGTTTTTCTGTTGCCCGCTGTGCTGTGGTTATTTTTCTGGTCATTTTGTCTCTTGGTAAGACTCTTTAGTTTTTCCTTTTAGCTTTGAAGATGCTAATGACCTGGATGCTAGAATTCCCTTAGTGGACCAAGAAGACCAAAGCAAATCTGTGTTTTAGTGGAAAAAGAAAAAAGATAACAATATGTAGACTTGTGTTTTTGGGAACAAAAAGCTAATTTTGCTCTTTAAAGGTGCAATATGTAAGAATTCTACTGCGAAATAATCACAAAACATTATTAATCAATCATGTTGGAAGGAAGGTTATACTGAAACAGATTTCATTCTCAGGCGGCTGGGGGGTTGTTAGTTTTTCTCCTCCAGGGAAAAAACGAAAGAGGGATGTAGTTGCTGTTTACACTCTGTGAGTTTGTGAGGTTACTGTACCTGCAACGAGCTAACGCAGCAGAGCAGGCATTTGTAATTTGACACCAGCAGGCAAAAAGCTCCAGAGTTGTTAAAAGTAACAATGTGTAGTTTTTACCATTAATCTCTGGAAATATCCATCAAAATGTTGTTGAAAATGAACAAAAATCAGGTCTAAAATACATAGGGAGCAGGTCTATAGTCTCTGGGGGACGCCATATTAGACGCCATGTTTCC
This sequence comes from Aphyosemion australe, assembly GCA_006937985.1. Taxonomy (NCBI): domain Eukaryota; kingdom Metazoa; phylum Chordata; class Actinopteri; order Cyprinodontiformes; family Nothobranchiidae; genus Aphyosemion; species Aphyosemion australe. Next base: position 1,393,924 of record SSNS01000148.1, on the reverse strand, counting down.
TTCTACGTGAGCCAACTCTAGGTCCTGCGCCTGCTGATGACATCACACTAGATGAATGGCTGGAAGTACGACTTACAGAAGTTACGTTACCACGTTCGAAAACATTTAGACAGTAAGAAACATGAATTTAATAACAAAACTGCTAAACTCTTTCTAAATCTTATGTGAAAGAACCGAATCGAAAAAGATTTTGGCCACGTGGTATTGGCATAGATTGATGTCATCAGCAGGCGCAGGACCCCGAGCAGATCCTGAACCTACACCGCCATTAAACTAGCATCAGCACTGCATTCTCTTGATGGAATTAACTGAAGGACAATCAAAGTCTGAGAAGTCACGACGAGGTTGCATGCTTTCTGCTCGACAGGTAACATTTACCGTAATGTTTTTATAAACTAGCGACAGTCACGGCGATATGGTGTAAAACTACCCTGAAATGTATGTACTGCCCCCTATCGCCAGGAAACTACACTCTGTCACTTTAAAGAACCAAAGCCAGTGACCAGGAGCGACCCAGAAGTTATTTCTTCTACTCCTAAGAAGCCATGACATCTTTTTGTTTTACTCTAATATTGGGTGAAGCAGGCTAGAGGCTAACATTGAGCTAACTATGCTAACGGTGAATTAGATAAATACCTCAACCAACTTTTTCAGTTACCAACAGCTTGATATTACAGTGAAATGTATTTAAGCTGTATGCATGTATGTTTTACTTCCTTTAATGAGTTGTTCAGAACTATAACAGCAAGCTAACAGCAAAACGGCAAACTACCACACTTCCTGTAATGCCAGAGACAAGCTACCATAATAGGTGTAGTAAGTGCTCCTTACCGTAAAACTCCCGAGTTCTAACACCAGATATGACAATGTATTTATCTACTAATCAACTTACTGTGTATGACTCGTCTTCATTTACCATCTAGAATCTTCTGGTGCTGATCCCTAACTGGCAACAGCCATGAAACTCACAGAACAGGAGTGAGAGTAATATGGTTGCTTAAAAAAATGGACTGCAGTTACCACATTTGACCACAGGATGTCATTCTTACAAATTGTACCTTTAAACTGATTTAACACATTTATTCATTTTATTAAACTCAATGATTTAAACAGATTCAGGTTTATTTTTCTCAATAAGCTGTGCCTAAATAACACAATGGACATGTGAAACAACAAGCATTTTAAGATATAAAATTTTTATTTTGTTAACTTGAATTTCTTGAGTGTGCCAAATGAATTACTAGCTAACAATTTACCAGCAATGCAATGGTCTCTTTATGTTACTATAGCATGTAGTATCCTAACTTTGGTCAGTCAGACTGGATAAAATAACGGTCTTAGTCTAAATTAGTTCTGGCTCTTTTCTTAATTTCAGTGCTGTGTTTGGATGAGCAGCTATCTAATGTGTGATGCTCGGAGAACTAAACAGGACACCTTCAGCAGGAGCAGCGATGCACACTGAACTGCTCTGTTAAATGTGCAGCCTGCAGTAATTACAGGTTAAGTAACCTTGAAACAACTACCATTCCATCCAAGGTGGCTGTTCTGCAGCTCTCTTCTTTTTTCCCAGGAAATGAATAAATAAAGAGGCACTGATGTTCTGACTGTGTCCAACTGTGGCTGTTAATGAAGGGAGACATCTCTACTGAGAATGAGATTAAATAATCTCCTGAAATTGACATCCTATGAAGTATTTATTTATTGTTGTTGCCGTAAATGTTGATATAAAAATACATCCATCATAGCTTGGATTCGGTTTGTGATATTTTTTTATCCTCAAACCAATAAATAAAAAGACAAATAGGCCGTGTGGTGAAGTGTGTCCATGCCCCTTAACTCCTGCTGTTAAATCATTAAATATCAGGAGAGTCTGTTCAGGTCCTCAGAGCATGGAGGTCACGCTAACCCCTCAGGGGTCCTGTCTGAGTAAACTCTACTTTCAAGGAATGCATGCCACGAACCCGGAGTTTTACTAATGTTAGCTTTGTGCATTATCAGGCGTGCTAATGTGGTCTATTACTTTTTCATGGCACCATCAATATGTATTTGCATCATCTGAGGCAAGTCTGGGTGCATATGTCTGCCTGAAAAAAGCTTTTGAAGAAGAAAATTGGAATTTTTTTGCCCCATTTATAAAAAAAAGAACAATTGATGACTGAATCCAGGAAGTACACAAAGGGGATATGTATTATTAGTGCTGTCATGAGATTCATTTTTTTAGATTAATTAATTATGACCTGTAATTAATTAATCTAATTAATCTCTTTTTTAATCTCACCTACTAATGGTTGAGAAAATCCCTCATTTTGATGTATTTTTATTTAAATTCATTCCATTATTGTGGCAGAATCAAAGATTAATATATAACAAAAAAACTGGCTTTATAAAGTCATTTGTTGTTTAACAGACTTCTAAACTTTCCTTTTACATCACCAAGGTGGAATAATACTGTGCTCTTTTGTCAGAAATTAATTAGAAATTAAAAATAAAGCATCAGGTCCATATAGATTAATATAAGTTAACACAAATAAATAATTACATTAAATAAATACAATTTTTAAATAAAAATCCCAACAGGTAGGCTAGAAAAATCACCTCTGGGTTGTGGGTGGAGCCGTTGGCACCGAGTCCCCCCCGCCCCTCTTTTCATGGCTGTTGAGAGCTTTCTGTTTATGCTAGCTCTCTGTGCTAGCATGCAGCACTGGCTGCTAGCATTACATCAGCTCCATAAATACAGGCCGATGGTTGAATTAGGAGTTTGTGCTCCGCCCAGTGGGTTTGTGATGTCACAAACCCAGTCAGTTTATGGCTGCATTTTTTCGTCTGCTACTGATGCACAGCGATTTGAATGCAGAAATGCTCAGAAATGCAATTTTGAGCTTAAATTTCATTAGATATGTCCTGTAGCATAAGAAAAATGCCTCAAGAACTTGTTAAAAACAGAAAAAATACAATTTTCATTGGAGTGGGTCTTTAAAAAAAATTTTTTTACCCACTCTTATACATATTTTGTCATCCATTATTTAAATACAGAGGGTTTATTTTGGGTAATGTGATGAATTGTCTCCATTATGAATTATGAACAACACACTGTGTGTTTGTGCTACAAATGCTGGATGATGGATTTCCACCATGGCTACTCTAGTAGGGCAAAGATCCAGCTTTGCTAGGTTGACTTTAGACAGTCATTACAAGGCACTGAGCAGTGCACATACACCTGTGGAGACATAAAGAAACACCAACCTGTCTAATATTTCAGTCAGCAAGCCCAAGGCATAACCTGGCTACAGAAGAAACCTAAAGGGGGGCCAACCTCAACTCCGCAAACCCATCTCATGATTCCAAACAATGTACTTTCTGTTGTTGCCAACTGTTGGGATTTTCCTTCTGATTCGGTTTCAGCTGGCAGTACACATAATAGAGGGAATACATAGAGACAAGCTAAAAGAATCCCTGACAGCCTTTTGGACCTGAAACAAACCGCTTTGTCCACTTGTATTTGTGCTCACCAGCAGTGATGGAGGTGTCTGTTTGGCTTTCTTCCTATTTTGGCACAATTGTGCATCATTTGCAGAAAAGGAGGGTTGAGAGAATGGAGGGGGGCAGCAGTAATTTTGGCAGAAGGATGACTGAAAATATACGTGTCCTTATAGCTGCTGGGAAGACACAGACGCCCGTGTCTTTAATAATGCATTACAGCGCTGGGATTGAACTGAAAATACTTGTGAGTGCGTACATGTGTGAATAAGTGAGAGCAGAACATCATTCGGAGGTTGCTGGTGTGCGAGCGCGTCCTGGCAGTGGTGGGTTAAATTGTATGGAAAATATTGATGAAGTGTGCTCAGAGGGACAGTAGTCTTGTCATGTCTCATTCAATAATTTAGGCATCCTTTATTATTCTCTTTTCTGCCTCACTGGCTCTGTGTTTAGGAGCGGGAGCTCCTTCAGACGGTTAATCGTTGAAATCTTCGCCACCAGAAAACGGTAAATTAAAGAGTCATGCAAACATAAACCCCACCGCCGTTTTGAGGAAGGATTTAATTCCAAGTCAATAAATGAGAAGATTGCTTTTGAACACAAAGCGAAAAAAATGAAAATAAATAAAACGAATGGCAAAATCATTGCTCACTGTGATTTTTCTTTTCCTTTGTTTAATTTCACAGACTTCAGTTTTCAGGCCTTTTATTTTGTTAACAAAATAATATCTTTTATGGTTTTTGTCATCAGGCAAAATGAAAAATAATCACATTGTGCACAAAAAGCTGTGGGGAAAGAAAACACAGAAGCATACATCTCAGATTAATGGGAATCATCTGCTGAAGAAAAGCAAATTCCCTTCTGCTCAGTCTCCCTGCTTAATTCTGTCAGCTGGCATTAACTTCTAATTGCAAGTTGATCCCACTATTTCTAGACAAGTGAAGCAAATTAGCCTTTTCCAATCAAATCTAAAGTCCTTCAGGACCGTCTGTGTGCACGCCCCATAAAGACTCATCATCACTTTATCTCTGGGAAATGGGCCTTTTATTTACATTTTTAAATATTCCTTTACAATTGAGTTTCCTGTATTGATGTTTTACCTTTTTAGATGTTTTGGAGAATTTTCCCAAAAAGTTTACTTCACATAAATTCTACTCTGCTGTCCACTGCATTGGTTTAGTTACAGACTTGTTACAAATAAAGCATTTACTCAACAAATAACGTATTGCAAACGTGTCCTCCAATCTCTTGGGGGGGGGGTTTAGCATTCTGCCGATGTCCGTGAGAGGGTGGGGAAAACCCGTTTAAAAAATTGTATTCGTTCGTGAATGTGCCATCACTAGAGGTCCCCTAGACTTACTCTGTCAGTGTTTGGAGCAAGTTAAAGCAACATTCTGCAACTTTTTCACCTTAAAATGATGTTTTTTTGTAAAGTTTTGGCGTCATACTATCATCTATTATGTTCATTTTCATACCTGTGATAGTGTTGGGGGGTCCCACGTCTGTTTACCGCACTATACAGTTTTTGAGCTCGGGTCGTTACCGGGAGTACTGACTGGGTGTTGCTTTACGGCAATATATGGCAAGCCAAAGGGATAAAAAAGTGCGTGTTCTAAACGCACGTTATGTCCACCAAAATGCGCGTCTTGAACTCGCGTTTTGGTGGACATAATGCGAGTTTAGAATGCGCAATTTTTTTACCCCTTTGGCTTGCCATAATTGTATAACGTAGACTCGCTGTAGCAGCGGCAGATTCACCAAAAAAAGCTATAAATCCCTTATCAGAGGAATATAGGAAAAGAAAAGGAGAACGTGATAGAGCAAGAGCAAAGACCAGAGTTATTATTGGGCCGTCTTTTCCTCGCTGGAGAGCTCTTTTAGAAAGAAAGGCATGAACTACGGACTCTAACGTAGCCGTGCTGCTAATGGTTAGGTAACTAAATAAATTATTTCACCAGGGTTATTGTGTTTGGTCGGGCATAAAGTTGTTATACAGTCCTGATAAAACTATTTATTCAATGTGTGGAGGTGGAAAAGTTTGTTTTGGTTGTTTTGCCTGATATTAGGAATGTAAACATGCCTCTTATGCCCAAAAGAGAGAGATTTGATTTTACGACAGTGACGTTACGCAGCAAGCCTTGAGAGGGCGACAAAGAGCATATATCTGCAAAGTTCAGGAATGGGGCTTTAATGACTGGATGCAGTCAAACTTCCTTCAGTTAAACAAAAACAAGACTGAAGTTATTGTCTTTGGACATAAGAAGGATAGGATGGAGGTTATTGCTCAACTTGGCTCCAGAGGAATAAAAACAAAGACTCAGACCTGAGCTTCACTGGCCACATTAAGGCTATAACTAGATCAGCGTTGTATCATCTTCATCAAATAGCAAGACTCAGAGGTCTCATGTCCAGAGAAACTCATTCATGCATTCATCTCCAGAAGGCTGGACTACTGCAATGGTCTTTTGTCTGGTCTTCCCAAAAAAGCTGTAAAGCAACTGCAGCTTATTCAGAATGCTGCTGCTAGAGTCTTAACAAGAACCAAGAGAACCGAGCACATCACTCCTGTTCTTAAATCTCTACACTGGTTACCAGAAAACTACAGAATCAATTTCAAAGTGCTTCTACTAGTTTATAAATCACTCAGTGGCATGGGGCCAAAATACCTGTCAGATCTCCTCAGCAGGGCTCTGAGATCCTTAGGAAGCAATCAGCTGGTAGAACCAAACAGGGTGAAGCTGCTTTTAGCTACTATGCTGCACACAGATGGAATCAGCTTCCTCATGACCTCACATGTGCCCCAACTCTAGCAACTTTTAAATCAAAATTAAAAACTTTCATGTATTCATCAGCCTTTGAATGACTGTTTCTTAAGCTGCACCTTCTGCACTGTAACTGCTCAGTCTTTAACATTTATTATATTTGTGTATTTTAGATTTGATTTTATAATCTGCTGTTTAATGTTGTCACATCGATTTTAATGTTTAATGTTCTTGCACCTGACAAGCACACTGAAATGTTTCTGTGTATGAAATGTGTTTTATAAATAAAGCTGCCTTGCCTAGGCTGCACCAATGTTCTCACTGGTTTTAGCTCTTTGCTACGCCTCCAAAGACTAAGAGCAGCACATTCTTAAAATTCTCTACTTTCACTTCCAGCTTCATTAGTCACAATAAGAAAACAATTCTTTTAATAATTAAATTTCTCTTGTGAAAAAAATTAAAGTAAACTACAAAAATGAAATATTGTTGTTGAGGTTTGGAGCCTGTTGTTGAGCCTCCGTGTGAAGATGATCAGAGGATGATCATGTAGGAAGTCATTATAATTTTTTTCATCTTTCAGACTGTCAACAGCATGTCTTTACTGTAGCACCTAATGACAGCTCATCACAATATTCTCCTTTTTTCTGTCACTGAGCAGATTTCAAAGACCTCATAATGATCCACCTAATACGAGACTGCTGATGTGAATGACATCGAGTCTTGCGGCAGCTGTGTATAACCACAGAACCCCGACATATCAAAACAATCCCAAATCTTTGAAATCTTTTAAATAGAAGAAAACTTCACACGAGAAGACATTTTGAATGGTAAGGATAATAAAAAATATAAGGAGTGGAAATGGGATAAACTGCCAGGTCTGGCATTGTAGAAAGCTATTCACTGAAACGTGTGTCTCTGTGCTGATTAACACACATGATGAGCAATTCCAGGCTGATTGAAGAGAGCTACCCCCCCTTCCAAGATCGTTCAAACGACCCTTGAACAATACACAAACAAATGGTGACATCAGTTTGGAGATTCATAGTCAGGGAACCGATTGCATCATCCTGCTCATTTAAATGACTTCTCTTTGATTCTAGGAAAGCGCTCTGACGTCAGCCACTTCAAGGAGGATGTTGGTGCTTCGGATGCGGTGAGATTAAGATTGGTTCGGGCGAAAAAAGCTCCCCTGCTGCACCCGGGAAGACCATCGCAACTGTTCAGGGATGCGTCTCACACTCTGCTTTCCAGCTATCCGATAAAGCGTGCCAAGCCTGATGACCTTGAGCTCGGCGAGGGACTGGGGTGCCAGGTGACGGGGCTGGTGCGCCAGGTTTTGAACATGCCCCGATCACAGCCATGACAGGCTGACAATCGGGCAGCAAAAAGCCCACACCGCCAGTGCACACACACATTTATCTGAATTTAAGCTACGTGCTGTACGCCAGGCTCAACACCCCTCCCCCAGACGCCAGCTAATTAGTCTCCTCACAATTTTCGAGCATGCTGAGTGCATGCCAGTGCATCGTCATCATCATAAATAAATGAGAAGATGAAGGGATTAAAGAATTGTTACACTACACTGATTGGAATTATTGCACCCTAGCTGACATGCTAACGGCCTCAAAGAATTTGAAAATGAGAAAACAACATAAATGCGCCCTATAGGGAGTCATTTTTGGTCATAAAATACATGTAATAAAGATGATATATCTTGTAATGGAATTATTTTTTCCTGCTGTGAGATCAAACAGAATCAGCTATTAAAAGGAGTCTTGTTATGAGTTTTATTAATTAGAGTTATGAACAATGATAAGATAATAAAATGTATTGACACTCAGAACACGTGTGTTGTATAAGAGTAGGTTCAGCAGAGGTGTGTACCTGATTTGTGATCTCCTCCATGGTCATGAAATATGTCGTCATGAAAACACACAAACAGCATCACTGACTTCCTATCACATATCGACATATTTAGTGGATTTAGGTCGTATTTATTAGATAAATGACTTCCTGCAATGTGTTTCATGACTTGCTCTTTAAAGAGCAGGTTCACTGAGAGATCATTTATTACTTATTTTTGAAAACGATCAGTCACTCTTAGTGCAGGCTGAACTTGAAAATAGTCTCCTACCCCTATTTCCTGCATTAGCTTCTGATTAAAAATAGACAGAAAAACGCTTGGTTCAGAAAATCCTGACAGATCTACGTCACACTGTCACTAACATTCATGGACTCATCCATCTTGACTCACGATGGGGAAGGCTGTTGTTGGTTTAGCGTCCAGGAAACAGCAGAGAACGTCTAATCTAGTAGAAGCTAACTGTTAGCATTAGCACCTCCACCACACAGCAGAACTCCTCCAGGCTTGTGTTATTTGTGGAGATAAAACATCAATGTTGCAGAGCAAACAGAGTCAGTGGTAGAGTCGTGTTGCTGTTAGCCAATCAGAGGAGAGATGTCAGGAAATGAAACTCCAAATCCTGCCGTCTGAAGCTACTTTCTCCTCTGGCTGACTTCTACGTCCTCAAAAAGGCGCATCTGAACTTTTTCTCTACAGAGAACAAGGCATTCCCTTCTACTGGAGACCACTGCAAATGTATTAAAAGTATCTTTAAACTTGATCTTTAAATATAATGAAATGATCACCGTTAAAAGTGTAGGAAAGCTCAAAAATGCAAGATGACTAATGCAAGTGTTCTCACTTCCACAAGACCGGCTGTCTCTGTAAATGGCTAGTAACATGTCCGGCACTTTCACTGTATTTTTGCTGTAAATGCAATTATAAAAAAATTCAAGTTTGAAAATTTTAATAAATTGGTAGTCACTAGACCAGCAGCATGGCAAAATTATCCCTAAAGTAAGTTTTAAATGTATAAATGCAGCCCTCCTGCTCACTTGCAGTAAACTGTTTCTCATTTGGAAATAGCAGCCGTAGCTTTGACTGTGACATTTATCCAAGCTGAAGTGTTGGGTGATGACCAAAGCTGGAGGCAACCATGTTCAGTGGCTTTCTGCCCTGAGTAGGTGAGCTGTAGCAGGTTTGAGAGGCACCAATGTTAAATAGGTCATGACACAGAAACACTGATCCGGTCTGAAGCAGTAAGTGGAGAGGATGAGGCTCTGCATGCTGCATTCATAGAGGAAGAGCAAAGGGCATGGATGGGAGGAGCTTGAGTGTTGGTGAAGGAAAAAACAGAACGGCAGAGCAATCCAAAGGCATCCTGGTGTGGTTGAAAGGGTGAAACAAACGTGAGCGGCGAGCGAGCGAGAGTTTGTGTGAATCTCTTCCCTACACCGCTGTCAACTATTATTAAATTGACCCGTGGATGCGGTCCAGTATATATGATTCAAATGGGATGTTGGAGTGTCTGCAGCTGAGTAACCGGGATAAAATAATTCCATTTCTTTGGATCAGATTGATACAAGTTTTCCATTTTTCTGTCCTCGACTGACTGGAATGAGAACTAATGTCAAAATCTGCACAAAAAAAAATTCTATTTTAGTATTTGTGACAAAATGAGGGAGAAAATATCATTTGTCAGTTTTTATATTTGTTTTACTTTATCTTAAAAACATGTTAAAGGTTTAATATGGAACAATTTAATAAAAAGTTATATTTTTTTAATAATAATCCCTCCATGGGGCGTTTAGAGGTGTGCAGAATGAAGGTACAGTATTTCCTTTAAAAGCTATATTTTAATTAAAAAATAATCAAATATTTATTTTGATGGGAATGACACTGGGTTTATGTTTACATCCACCAGCCACTAGAGGGCACTATTGCAGGTTTCCAAATACGGTAAACAGCGAGGCTGGCTCTGTGGACAATGGTGAACTCGGCCAGTCAAGCAGCTGCTTCTGAGCCCAGAAGTTGTCGTTATCCTTCTCAGAAGAGGAGCGACCATAAAAGATCTAAAACCAGAGTGAGTTTAGGTGAAGCCTACAAAACGCACGCGGAAATGGTAAATTTTCTCATGGATAGGTAAGCTGTTGTTGCAACTGCAACCTCCACCCACTAGATGTCGCTTTAGTGTTTGTGTTCCATATTCAACCTCAAACAGTTGACAGTTCATGGAAAATACGATCTTGGAGTAACCGCTGTCTTGTTGAGTTCTAACAAACGACATCTTCACTGACTTGGTCACCCTTCTGGTTAGACGTCAGAAACATGGAGCTGATGGGTCCAACGTGGACAGTTCTGAACACTCATATCCAGATTTATGGACCTGTGTTCTTGTCTGTGTCCTTGCTTGAGGTCGGCATCACTTCCCTCTGCCTCCATCTGTATTTCATTTTTGCTTATTAGACTAAAAAGAAAGTAATTATTTTTCAGTCGTTGCAATCGCCTGGCCTCAGGAGGCAGAGCTCTGCTGCAGAGTAATCTGTTCACAGCAGAGGTGGTCCGAGCCACAAACAAGTGCCTTTGACCGTCCTGGATGTAACTCCCCAATAAAACACACTCCTCGTGTGGCTGGGCTCATGCCGGTCACTTTTAAACGCCATCTTTTGAATCCCCTTTCGCTTTAGCCTTTAGACTCCATTTTCCACCTAATTGTCGTATTATCAATTCATCTTTTCAGCTTTTTGTCTTTTTCCTCCTTTACTATCTCTTGTTTCATTCTCCTCTTTCACTTCTCCTCTTCGTGTCCTCTTCTCCTCTCACTCTTTTTCCTTCCACTCCCAAACTCATTGTGGATTCTTCCGTTCTCCCCAGCCCCCCCTTCCTTGTTCACTCTAATAGCCTTGCATCTCTTCTGGCTCCATCTGCCATCAGCATGAAGGACACAATGCCCGCTGCCCAGCCCAAATCGCAGAGCTGACACTCTGGCCACTGGACTGAACACGCTGGCAAATATGTTGTCCAAGAAAGTGGCATTACACCACCGTGACACGCACACACACTCACACACACACACTCAGCCAGGTGGCGTCATGCATATGGATGTTTTGCAAAACACACCTAAGACCACTGATGAAGCTCTGGGTTTGTGAGCACTGGCTGCTTTCTGACATCTGACCTTTTTGATCTGAATGAGACGAGGATAAAAAGAACAACCTTTAGATGTGACGGCCATGTTTCATACACTGAAACAAAGGATCGACCAAAAATGTAGACTTCATATAATTGAATTACATGTAAATTTTTCATATACATGTATTGCATAAAGTCAATGAATTATCCACTCTTAAGGTAACCTGTTCTTATGATTGTCTATTTGACTTGTGTTTAACTATTTTAACACATAACAGGTGTGACTTTATAAATATTAGTCAAATCTTACATACGCATCGCTTAGCAGGAGGGAGACCCGCGATTATCACTTTATCGCGCTTGTGTCATTGAAAATGAATGGAGGAGAGGTGATGTCGCCTCCCGTGTGTCGAGCCCATGAATTTAACTGCTGAAATGTCTCCCCAGCCTTCATTAGTGTCTACAGGAGCGGTTCATCACTAAATCAAACAAATCAGTGTTCATGATCTAAAACATGCAGGAAACATGCTGGAAGCAGACTGCAGCACCAGGCCAGTCAGCTCCAATTTTTCATTAGACCGGACCGCCACTCTGAAGTTGCAAGTGCGGTGTTCTGGCCACAGAGGGTAGTGGGGGTCTGAGTGACATTTCAATAACCCTGTAAAGGGTCATTTTAGCACATACTGGCTCAAGAAAATTATTTAAAAATATGAAAAAGTTGCATAGTATGGCTTCAAGTAGGGTTTACTAAACATGCTTAGTTTAGGTTTACATTAGTAGATTTGATTTTTGTTCAACTGTTATGAAAAATTACAATAAATAGCTGTGATTTCATAAGTTTTAGTGAAACCTTATAGAAAAGTATTAGCTGGAGTTTAATAGGGCCAAGAATCATTTTTTTGAGTGTAGCTAATTATACCTATATTTACTGAAAATGCTTTATTTCAAAACATATCACTAAATAATGAAAATCTTACAAATGTTTGTATCATTTTCTTGTTATCATTACTGGATACACTGGATAAATGCATGTTGTTAATGGTGTGTAAAGGGATAACTGGCTCCAACAATTAGAAGAACTGACTGAAACAAACCTTGATACCCTCTCACGGTCACAGACAGAAACATTTAAGACCATTCCATTGAAGCCAATGGATGCTTTATAACAAAAGACAGAACCATCACACCATTTATTCAGTCTTTCAGCAAAGACTTCCCACAAAAACTGCTGTTACACCCCCCATCATAAACCTTACACCTGGTTTGTAGGACAGCACTTCCTAACAGCCCAGCCCCTGCAGCTGCCTGTACCAGTTGCATCCCATGATAAAGCCACAGTTGCTCTTCCTTCTGATGGCTGACAGCTACTTGATGTCGACAGGTGCACAGATGAAGCGTGATGTACTGAGAAGAAACAACATAAAGACATTTTGAAAGAGACAGACGAAAATGTGGTTGTGTGTTAGACTTGTGACACTGAAACGTTATTCAAAGATTAAAAAAAAAAAAGAAATACTTTTCTGGGGTTGTGTCATGGCTGACTAATGTGAAATCCTGTTGGTATATTTTATGGTGGCTCTGATGCATCTACTGTATTCTGAAAGCTTTCACTTCACAAAATCTCTCCATGAAGTAATAAATCTTTAGCCATGGAAGCACTAATTACCCCTGACATCTGTGAGTCGTATCTAAGTAGATTGAAAACAAAAATCAATAATTGTTTGCTTATCTTCTATTAAGCTGTTTGTCTGCAGCACCAGTGGATTCAGCTACATGTTCAGATTTGTTGCTTTAGCTGGTCAGTTTGTTTTTCCTCTATGTTTTATACACTAATATTAATGCACACATGCTTTGTTCATGAAGATTGTAGAAGACATTCGTGTTTTTACCTGATTTCAATATCAAGCGGAGAAGCAGAGGGGATGTGGTGCTACAATAACACACAGCAGTAGATACCACAAAGATGGAAATAATGCTAAAACAATGATTTTTTAAAAATTAAACATTTCTTTTATTTATAGAGCACATTTCCTGCATAGCAACACATTTACAAATTCTAAGAGATTAATGATTAGTCTGCATGATTATGATTATTCTGCATATGTTCATAACTTTGCTTGTATTCACAAACCTTCAATATCAACAGAGGAATTTAAGCAACACATAAAAAAAGCTAAAATATGGTACCACAGTGTGTGGAGGGCTGATTTAGACGTCTCCTGTTGTGCTCAATAATCTCTATCAAGTTCTTATATTAGGATCTGGATAAATCCAGTAATCCCCCATACGTATGGTGTCACAGCTTCGATAATCTAACACTAAGACAGAGAAAATTATAGTTGAGGAAATGAAACGTAAACATAAAGAAACAAATGTAGATCGGCTCAACTCAACATGCAGTTAGTCCAAATAATTCCTAATAATCATGAGATCTGTCTCCAAGAAACTAACCATCTGCAGTAGGTCAGAGAGCTTCATGCGTCTCACCTCTCATTTCATTTGCAAAGGTTTAGCTTTCGTCCTGAATCAATGATGTTACATTCTTAACGGAGCCCACACACACACACACCACCATCTCTCCGTTGGCTTGACACTCAATAGGCAGACGTGTGGGCTCAGCTACACTAGTGTTTGTGATCAGGTTTGGAACAAGAGGACATGTTAAATGACCCAGATTGATGATGATTTGCACATGCAGACTCTGAATGGGACAATGGTGCCATGAAGTTGAGATGGAGCCAAATGGGAAACGCTTCAAATAACATCACGGTTACTTTGTGTAAGATAAAATAAAAACATGGGCTAGATGGTGCCATGGTGCCAGCTTTATTAAATATATTGTGAAATAATCATCCAAACATGTCCCCGGTTGATGTTTTCTGTTGAGACTGGACTGATCTGATGTTTTATGACCTCAGTGACAAAAACAGTGATACACTTTGGTAAAGGGACCACTAACGGTGCTTAGGGTCCTTCTAGAAGTACTCAGAAAAAATACAGTGAAAACAGACTTAAGGTTAAATATGGAACATAGACACTATAGCAACATCTAGTGTTTAGAGGTGGTACTGCAACAACAGAACACATTTTCCAGCCATCAGGGTGTTGGTTCACTGCTGATACGTGAAGTGACCAGCAAGCACCATGTCTAATTTCTACAAATGTGTCGTGCCTGTCAAAATAAAATGCATTTATTATTTTTTTAAATGTAGCTAGGAAAAACTGTACATTCATTCTGCACACCTCCAAATGCCTCGTGGAGGTATTAGTTAAAAAAATATAACTTTTTATTAAAATGTTCCATATTCCACCTTAAGTAACCCTAATGAGCTGGTGATATAAAGCTAAAAAGCAGAGATAGCCGAAAAGGTGAAGGGTTTAGGTAAATCAGCATCTTGAAGCCCCTTTAGGACTTGCTTGGAAAAAAGACCCACAAAAAATATGACATTTGAATTAAATAATCTTGCATTTTTGTTCAGTTTAGAGTGACACTACGGTTTATGCAATGCAAAGCACACATGTATTAGTGGTGCATACAAAAACATACATTCATTTAAAAATTTTAACGTTTGCATGTGAGTGTGTATCGGTGTGCTACAAAAACACACATTTATGTGCATTTTTCCTTTGATGTCACTTTTTTATCTCCATCCACCACCTACTTCAAAGCAGAGCTTTCTACACTCTGGTTGCCAATGGAAACCCTGACGCAGAACTTTATAGTGTCACCTACACTGAAACATTTAATTGTTCTTCCAGATCTAAAATAAAGTAGAAACTCATTTAAACTGAAATCCCTATTGAGTTCTGCAACTTTCACTTAATTTATCTA
This sequence comes from Aphyosemion australe, assembly GCA_006937985.1. Classification (NCBI taxonomy): domain Eukaryota; kingdom Metazoa; phylum Chordata; class Actinopteri; order Cyprinodontiformes; family Nothobranchiidae; genus Aphyosemion; species Aphyosemion australe. Next base: position 1,378,878 of record SSNS01000148.1, on the reverse strand, counting down.
ATGTCACAGTAAAAGTAGACACTGACAGTACTCTCTATGATATGTTCAAACAACATTTACATGATTCGCTCTTTATTGTGACAAATATAAAATTATGCTCAGAGACCTGATGAGGAATCAGCGCGCAATCACTGCCAGTGTTTAAATTCTTGGCAGAAAATGGTTTGCATTTTGCAAAAATGGTATACTCAAGTGAGTCTGTTTGGGGTCCCAGATGAGTAAACCTGGCCCAAGGGGGAGATGGAATAAAGACTTGGGTTTTAAAGGCACTTATATAAAGGGGAACACAATAGTAGCCAGAGGGAAATCAGATTATTAGGATCACTATGCAAATGTGTGGTTGCACAAGGCATTCGTATCCATGCCCTCTTTTTGTAGAAAAGCTTAAATAGAGAACATTTCCTTAAGGGCAGCTGCATCATTCACCATGCGCACTAATATTAGTGCTAGCTGAGTAAACAGCTTTCATTTTTCTTGTATGAAAAGGAAAGTTTAGTGAGACTGCTGTGGGACATTAGCTTCCAGGAAGACTCTAGACTGGTACAGTTGTGTGATCGGACCTCAAACCCAACATAGTCAATCAACCGCACTGAGAGGTCTAGCTGTACCATCCTAACAGAAACACACCCGCCATTTGCCAAAGAAGTGGGGGGTCAAAGAGAAGTTGGTGCCAAGGACTCTGTAATGTACTTCTCTATGGCTTCTATTGTTCTGTTTTAGATTTGGACAAATTGTTGAGCACACTGTGAGGCAATGGTGCCCCTTTCACACAATTGATGTTCCTGTCTTTTACAGCCTATGTGGAGGTAGAGACAACATGCAATGTCTGGGAAATCCAGGAGCAAGGTCGTGATACACACAAGGTACAAGGATGGGATCAATAATTCCTGTCTCTGAATCAGCTGCAGGGACAACGTTGGCAGGTGCAGGACATAAATAATGTGAATGGCAGGTAACACTCCAGGAAATAATGTCAGTCTTCCAGCTGATTGAGGGATGATCTTTCTTTAACTAATGAATGCCAAGCTAAATTGGGCAGTGGGACATTTAAATACAAGGGATTTTCAAACAGGATGTGTTATGAATGTATTCTTATAATTAATTTGAATTATAGATGTCTTCAATGGATGTCCAAGGAAGTAATGGATGGTAAACTCGATACAAGAGGTGTTTGTTTTATCTATCCGCCACGGTAAACCTGGAGTGAGACTGGGACTGAAGCACAGTGGTAAAGCAAAAGTGAGTGATTCAAATAACTTGTTTTTTAAATTGCAGGGACAGTGCTGCAGCAAAGACGTAAAACAGGACCCAAAATTCTTTATCTCATTCTGTATAAATGATACATTTCAGACAGTAAAATCAATAGAGCTTTCTACAGTAGCTAAAAATAGATTGTCACAAAGCACTCTGGGGCGCAGGGTCATACAAGTAAGCTAGCAGTTATAATGGATTCCTATGGGTCTGAGTTGCTCCGATCTGACTAAAATATATTTTTTCGTTTCCTAAAGATTTTCTAACAGCAAGGAACTAAGCGCTGCTGCTGGGGGAGGTGCTAATCGGACTCTAGACGCCCAGATCGGATGTCGGAGAGGACTTTTTATCCCTTTTCCAAAGAAGGTAAAGTCCGCGACCACAAACCACATGAAACAGCTGGAAAGCTACACCGGCTACAGAAGAGGCAAGCGGTGGTAGTTTTTATGTGGACGAGCGGATTTTAACTGTGTGGAGCAGATCAAGAAAAGCACGTATATTTGTTACTTACATCTTCCTGGAGGGGAAAGTCCTACATCCGAGAATGACCAGCCGCCGGTCGTAACGACGCTCTCAGTCGTGGGGTTATCCAGGAGAAGCAACAGCGGAGGAGAATTAATGCAGGAGGCAGTGGTGTTAACGGAGAGTTTGAGGTAGCGTTGTTAACGGAGGAGAGTTAACAAGGAGGAAGCGGTCCAGCTGAACATCTCGACCAAACAGCATGTCCACCCAAACGTCCACGAAAAAGGCTTTTGACCAGAGGTGAGTGGAATATAAAAAGTAGGGACACAAATGATAACCTGACTACCTTGAGAAAATGTTACTTGAGCACTGTGAGTAATGAACTTATTTTTATATTACTCAAGAAGGAGCCGTGATGGGAATAACGGCGTTTAAAACAACAGCGCAGCTAGCGAGGGTTAGTTTTTACTTTCACTTTCATTAGAGCTAGCGCTTCAGTTCTGGTGATCGATAATTAGCAGGGTCACCATCAAGAAAAGCTCTCTGGTACGTTTTTCTCCGTCAAAACAACTTCCTCCATTTTCTGCCTTCATATCAATGTCAAAATGCTCTGAAACTGTATATTTTCTATTGTTAATGCAGCTCATCAGTATGACCCTTCCCAGAAGCCTTTGCGTGGTGACGTAGAATACCCTATTCAAAGAAGCTTCTTGTCATGAAAAGAAAAAAGTTGTTGAAATCCATAGAAGAGAGGAAATTCACCTATTTTTTCACTTTAACTAGAACTTTTACCGTTTGAGCTGGAACATATGATGATACAACTACAACAGTTTTAGCTAACCCTTTGGTTCAGCTCAGCTTTAGCCGCATACATTTATACCACTAGCAATGGTGCAAGTTCCAAGTGTTATTTATTGCATTTAATACCCATTTCTGTTTCTAATAGTATTTGAATTTAATGTCAAAACAGCCTTATAATTATTAGAGTCAATTTATAGTCAGTCCGTAGCTAATGACTCCGTTAAACTTTTCCATCTGTGTTTCTCGGTTATTAATGTGTTAAGAAAAAGAAGCACAATTGTGCACAAAGCAGCCTCATTATATTCATCCCACACACCCCATCAGGTCTGCTCTTGATACATCCTCTGACTACAAGGTAAGTGTGAAAACACATAAGAAATGCAAGAAGACACTACAGGTCATTATGCCTTCTGATCATCACACTACTTATATGTTTATAACTTATAGAAGTTACAGTATTGTGAACATTTCTGTGTTTGCAACATGCTGCCATAGATAAAACAAAGTTATTTTTATAGAATATGAGCATGTCCATATAACTTAGTGTTTGTGCATGTCCCTCTAGACAGGTAAGGCTTTTCTTGGCTGATGCATGACATCAACATTTTTACAATGTCAGTTCTGTGTGCTCTCCAGGTAGGCAGAGATGTAAGAAATGCAGCAGCTGGAAGTTCTGACCCTCATGTGGAACGACTTCTTGTTGCACAAATATGGCAAATACACTCCCTGGCCCAAAATAAGTCACCACATAAGTTTTGATTTGGAATCAGTCAGGTGTGCATTGTGGTGCTCATATTTCAGCTGTAAATAATATGTGAAGAAAAATCCAGACATTATGAAAATGGTAACTTTATGTAAAAATGTTCTGATTATTGGTGTACACCTCATAATCTGACCCCTTCTTTCCACCGGACGTGAAAGTGTTGCAAAACGTACTCCAATTAGCCTCCGTTATAATGGGCGAGTTCTTTTCCACCATCAGCCAAGCGTGAGGTTTTAGACGCGTCCGAGAAGCGAAGGGATGGAAGGGATGCTATCATTATGTTTCGAGTCAATTTTTTACGTGCTATGACTCCAAAACATGTCAAATTGGGCCAGACAGGAAGTCAAACACAAAATCACCTGGAAATTTTCAAAATAAAAGTCACGTGCAGTACGTCATTTCCTGTGAAACCCCCATAGCCGATGTGAACGGAACAGTAAATAAACCAGAGACCTTTTTGGATACATGCAACTGTCTTGTTAGTGTGTGGACTTCTGAAATCACACGTGATGTTGCACTTCTCCTGTGTCTTTGTGACCTCACAGGATCAGCTGTGTGGAACGCTTTAGCATCAGAATCAGGTAAAACGCCGCTATTTTGTTACATGCGCTTCCGCGGCCGGTGGAAAGAAGAGGTGAGTCCTTTGTTAATAGAACATTGTTCCCCATTTCCAATGAGGGTTTTCCGTATAGGTAGTGCACTCTTTGCACTTCCATGTGCACATGCTCACTTGATTCCTTCAGCTGCATGTTATTTCCTCATTCAACTCACCTGGTACTCATTCCACTAATTAGCCATCCATGTGTATATAGCACTCAGTCTCTCTGCTGGTGTCGGGTCATCCTGGTTTAATGTTGGAGTTGCTTGAGCTCCAGTTAGTGATGCAGACCTGCTGGCCTTTTCTTTGTTAAAGTGGCCCCAAGTTTCTTTTATTCCAACTGTTTTGGGTCCTGATGATGCTGCATGGCATTACCATTTAGATCAAACATCTACGTAGACTGAAATGCCGATGTTTATTTAGCTAAATAGAATATTTCCTGGTGCAAAAGGAAAAGAAACCCATCATGGAAATAAACGGCTTGCATTCCCTATACGTGTTTAAAAAACATGAATCATGATGGACCAGATTGATCCTGTTCCAGAGTGTTGAGTGTGTTAAAGAAGGCTAAAGTTATGCTCCTGCTGTAGTGCCTTCAGGACGACTCTGTGGGGAGTGGTGTTATTATTTATGTGTCCTTGAGCAAGTAAGGTCTAGGTTCAGCAATCTTCCCCAAACCACCACGGATTCCAGATCTCAACCCAGATACGAATCTTTACAGAGATCCAACTTATCCATCATCCCAAAATTGATCACTGAACAACAGCATTTTCATGTTTTGCTCTAATTTAAACCAGGAGTGCCTAATCTGGGTCCTCAAGGGCTGGTATCCAGCATGTTTTAGTTGTTTCCCTGCTCCAGCACACTTGATTTAGTGGTTGAATCACCTGTTCAGCAGCTCATCAAGAGTTGCAGAAGCCTGTTAACCACCTGCTGACTGAAATCAAGGCTGTGTTCGAATCCAGGTTTTGGATGCTTGTGAGGACGCATTTCAAGGCCGATTACATCACAGTTACGTCCGAATTCGAAGTATACTCATCCACGTGTCTTCGAATGCGTCCTCATTTCACCCAAATTTCAAGGATGGTTCAGGTGGATCCTTGCTGGCAGAGGCTATCCCAGGATGCTTTGCGCAGTGGCACTACAAATTCGCAATGGCAGAAGGAACAGCAGAGCAGTACACTTTCAAATGTAATTTTACAGGATCTAGGGGCTGGGATTTATGACGCTAGGCTGTCCGATGTCAGAGCCGTTTATTTCTGGATTTAGTGGTAGAGGAAGGACCCGATCTCCGTGGACCACTGAGTACACGTCCTCACAAGCATCCAGACCCAACACAGCCCAAGTGTGTTGAAGCAGGGAAACAACTAAAACATGCTGGATACCTCCAGGACCAGGACTGGGCACCCCTGGTTTAAACCATCAAACAGAGGAAACATAAAATAAAAGACAAGAACAGGTTCTGGTGGATAAAGGTGAAAAGAGCAGACGGGGAGTGACTGGAGGGAGGGCTGAAGGATGAGATTAATACTCTGTGTGGTGTTTTTCACCTAACCCCTGTCTGCGGTGGTCATTTGCTGCCATACGCTTGACATGACATTGACAAGTAGATGAAGACATCATATTGGCATCCTGCCTCTGCTTCTTGTAGCAGTCCTCCCTCCCGTCTGTCTTCATCAGTGTCTTGTTTCCTCTTTTGTTCCGCCATACAGTCGCTTTACTTATCTCATTTGAATACTTTATTCCACAGTATAATTTTTTCTTGGATTATCACCAGCTTCTCTAACAATCATGTCTTATAAAATGTGGCTGGATTCACGCTTGACTAAATGTTAGCCATGTCAGCAGTGACGTCATTCTCAATGATGGAAAAATGGACGGTGAATGGATACAAGTGCCAGACGAGTAATGTGATGTAATAAAATTAGTGGTGGGCATAGATTAATTTTTTTAATCTAGATTAATCTCACTGTAATCTTGGAATTAATCTAGATTAATCTAGATTAAAATGGCTCATTTGAATTCTGCCAAAGGCATACTATGTGTGTGCTACCTAGATAATGAATAAGAACAAGTCTTTGAGAATGGAGGCTTATTTCTTGTTTCAAAAATGCATCACAGACTGATAAAGCAGTTTTACTACGATAACTGATGATGAAAATAAATAATGATCAATAAGTATTTGTGTTTAATAGCTGTTTATTCAGTTCAACAAATTCTGCACTGTAGGTCTACAGAATAGGTCAAGATGAACTATTTACAGTCAGCATTTGGTCAGTGAGTCCAAGCTCTATTTCTCCTTCTTCCACCAGTCACTCAAGCAGACCAACTTGTTCACTATGTCTGGTGACAAACCAGATCTCCTCTTCTGCACACTATGGCCCGCTAAAGAATAAAGTCTCAGTTGTGGCAGGAGTCCCCAAATATTTACGGGCAATGTGGGCCATCTTGCCATACACAGCAGTGTGTTCCGACCACCACTTCAGTGGACACTGATCTAAGTTGGCACTGGGCTCTACCTTGTACCTGTCCACAGTGTTGTCTACCGCCGGTGTGTCCTCGTCTGAATCTGAGTCTGATCCCATTAGTAGAAGAGCTCTTTTCTTCTTGGGTGGCTCAGGGTTCTCCTCCATGAGGGGCTTCAGAGTAGGTTCTTGTCCCTTCACCAACTCATGTAGCTTTACCCACACCGGCTCCCTCTCTGCTCTGGGCAAGCACTTGAGGTCCTTAAATCGTGGATCTAGGGCAGTCGCCACCTTTGATAAATAAAACATAATAATTATTATTGATGAAAATTTCACTTTCCAAATCCAACCTCCATATTTCTTTATGACTCATTCATCTATTCATCTGACCTATCTACTAGATGGTTTTCATTTCCACTGTGCAGACCGCAAGAGCGATCTCTCTGGCAAAACCAAAAGGTGTAGGTGTCTGTTATAACAACAGTTGGTGTTCTGATGTGACTGTAATCTCCCAGCACTCTTCTTCTGATTTAGAATGCCTACTCTTTAACTGTAACCCTTTGTACTCTCCCCGTGAATTCTCCTCATTCATTCTGGCCACATCTACATCCTGCCGAGCGCAGACGTGAACGCAGCCCAGCGTGCACTTGTGGATAAAATTTTGTGCGTGGAGCAAAAATATTGTGATTCCAGCATTGTTCCAACACTCACCAGGCTGTATTTCAATGACAACAAACCATGGCCAAACTCAGTCAGCTCAAGATGGAGAAGGAGATTGCATTTAAAAACAAAGACACAGAGAGTTACAAAAGAGGTGAAATATAGGTTCAGCGGGGAGGTGAAAAATGCTAAATCAAGGTACTCTGAGAGGCTGAAAGAACAATTCTCAGCTAACGACTCGACTTCTGTGTGAAAAGGGCTTAGGCAAATCACTGCTAAGCCAAATAAACCCACTCAACAGAGGACCTATAGTCAACAGGCTAAACAAGTTCTAATCAGTGACTGCCCACCAGCCAACCAGGACATCACCCATCAGCTTACATCTCCATCTCAACAAGGTCACCTACACCTCCATGCCCACAGAAGTCTCCTCACAAAAGGCATGTCCCCCCTCCTCCAACACACCACTAACCTTCCTGGAAGAGGATGTTAATAACAGGCTATTCAAGAGGCTAAACCCCCACAAGGCGTGTCTCCATCCACTGAAAGAAACTGTGCAGCTGGGCCCAGTCTTTACAGAGACTATGCATANGAGGTAGTTATCATTATTGACAGATGTCCAATGGTCCCCAGTCAGTGCTACACACGTTGCCTCCATCAACTTCTCATCTTTTGCGGCTTTCATGCGGCGTGCTGGTCATGTATTCTCCTCACGATTGTTCGCCTCGCAGGTAGTTTGTAGGATGGGTCACATAAGGCCGCCTGGAGAACAAGCTCGAGTCCATCATCTTCGACCACGCTGATGGGCCGCAGCTCGTGGCAATCCACTGAGCAAGGAGATTAGTGAGCTTATCTGATAGAGCTGCACTGGTGGGCTTGCCTCGGTTGCACTCAAACATAGTAGTTTGACGAAAACTCTTCCCCGGCGCTACACTTGGTCCAGCATCTTCCAAATTAGCTAAGTCTTTCGCACCCTCAGGTATACATCCGCACCACGCATCCGCGCCGAGTATACATCCGCGCCAACCAGGTATACATCCGCGCAATGTGAAAGTCATCATAGCTTACTTAGTATAGACCCAGATCCCAACCCAACTTTGAGAATAGATTAACGGCGACATTTTTTTTATCGCGCGATAAGAGTCTGGCTTTGCCGCAGCACGTTAACGCCGATAACGGCCCACCCCTAAATAAAATCAATATTTATATCAAAATACTTGAATTATTGCTATTAATTCTGTTTCAGTAGACTGTAACTTGAACGTAATCAATAAAAAAGCAGATATATTATTAGACGTAATGGGTCTTTATAGACAAAGTGTTAAAAAATAAATCTATTTTTCTTTAAAACAAGTAATTACCCTTTAACTTTAATGCAGTCCTCTGACTTTGGTCCTAATTCTGATTTGTGTCTGTTTATTTGAAGAAAATTCTAACGATTTCCTAAAAAGCATTGATTCGTGGCGTACATGCGGTTAAAAAAAGGCATCTCTGAACTCGGCTCCTCTCTCTCCTCCTTTGCTCTCCCATCCTTTCACTCTTGCCTGGCTTTCAAACTGGTCTAGAGGGAGACCGAAGTGCTCTTTGGTGGCGCCTCATTTCCATTTTGATTTCTCTTTGCCTTTGTAGTGGTTCATCATCTCCAGTCTTGCGGCCTCACCACCCCTCGGCCCCTCTCTCTTGACTCCCCCTGGCTTTCATCTCTGTCCTCCTTCATCCTTCCCTCACAGTGTATTTATCTGTTGGCTTGTTTGTACAGCAGACCACCAGGCCATTAACCACACCAGGCCACGTCTTGGCTCGCCTGTGTCAAGATTAGAAAACATGGCTCAGATGTCTGCAAAGACTGATACGTGTTTGCTCGCTCGCCTCCCCCTATCTTATTTGAAATGTGATGTTCAGTACAGCGACTTCCCTTTCTGGGATTTTAGTGTGATGGGAATATTGATTTTGGGATGTGTTTCCAATAGTGTACTTTCCAACATATAGGACGATAAGAGACTGATGGAGAGAGAAAAGCGTGTGACAGAGCAGCAGGCCCAGGTGAAAACTCACAGTTGATCTGTTTACTTTCAGGGGATTATACGTCGAGCGCTCTTCAGCTGTGGCTAAACATTTCAGGGATGTCAGACATGTCGGATGAAGGACTGAAATTGATCTGGTGAGGAAAAAAATATGCATTTATTGTGAAAGGTGTCACAGCAAACTGGAGAAAAGAGAAGAGTAACAAGGAGAGCGGGGATGGGATGGAGAAAAGCAGCAGTATATACTTAAGGCAATGACGGTATCAAAGAGATGGGGCAGAACAGAGATGACATGAGGAAACGCATCCTGAGAGACCTTAGCTGCTACTGCTTGTGCAAACTACACTTAGAGGACGTGCAGCAGTGCCACGCATCAGATATCACTGTGGCTGGATTAGAGTGCTGATTGGACTAGATCTCCGTGTTTTGTCAGAGTTCTTTTCACCAGCTTGTTGTAATTTAGCTTAAATTGGGTAGAGAATAAAACACCTGGGGAATCACTGGTGGGAAATCCTTATGGGAACAATCTAACTTAAAGGTGCATATTGTAAGGATGACATCCTGTGGTCAAATGTGGTTACTGCAGTCCATTTTTTAAGCAAAAACATGACATGAGTTTCATGGCTGTTGCCAGTTACGGATCAGCACCAGAGGATTCTAGACGCAGAGACCGTTCATGGTTGAGCAGGCTTAAGACTCACCTTTTTAGCTTAGCTTTTAAATGATTATTATTTATTAAATTTGATCTCTAGCTTTGCAAATTTAATTTGATTCATTTTATCATTGTTTGTATTCTACATTACTTTAATATTTATTATTTATTTAATACTTTGACTATTATATTAGCACCTGTTATTTTTATATTAATCTTTTAATCTTTCTTCCAGTGTTTCCTCTGTGGGGGGGCCCTCTGTCTCGGGGGCGGTGGTCGACTGTTGCTGCCTGGGTGCTCTCTGGGTAGTGCTTGGGTGGAGGTGGGGTCTGTGCCCTCCCTCTCCGTTGCACCCTGTGTCGGTACCTCGGCTGCTGCAGTTGACCTACAGTCGCCGGGGCAGACGGCTCCTCTGATGGCGTTTTCTTGCCCTACCTTATCTGGCTCATCTGAACTCAGCCAAATATCATTTTACTGATGTTCTGAAGTGTGTGTGTACGGGAGTTAGGTGTGTGTGTGTGGGTGTGTGTGGGACGGGGACGGGGGGGGGGGGTTGTAATGACTATGCCAATGTTTTTAAACTGGTGTGGGAGGGATGGGAATGAGGGTTATATAGGGTCATTTGAACCTGTAAAGCACTTTGAGTTGCACTTTGTGTTGGAAAAGCGCTTTATAAATAAAGTTTGATTTGAGTAGATGACAAGCAAAGACGAGTCTCACACACAGTACGATGATAAGTAGATAAATACATCGTCATATTGAGTGTTAACACTCTTGGGTGTTTTACGGTAGGGAGCACTTACTGCACTTATCACGGTAATTTGTCTAATTCCCTTTGTTAGCATTGTTAGCTCAACGTTAGCCTCTAGTCTGCTTCACAGGATATTAGAGTAAAACAAAAAGATGGTGTGGCTTCTTAGGGGTACAAGAAATAACTTCTTGGTCGCTGCTGTTTACTGGCTTCAGAGCTTTTTGCATGTCGGTATCGAATTACAAACGTTAGCTTGCTGCAGATTCTGCAAACTCAAGAGTGTAAACAGTAACTATGTCCCACTTTTGTGTTTTTGAAAGAAGAGAAACTGACGACCCCACAGCTGGCTGAGAATGAAATCTGCTTTGGTATAACCTTCCTTCCAACATGATTGAGACGTAAACGGTTTTGTGATTATTTCACAGAATTCTTACAAATTGCACCTTTAAGGTAAACAGCTTGTTTTCTTGGTTCCATGTCCTGGTACATATGCAGTAAAAATATTTATAAGCTGAATATAATCAGAATATTAAAATTTAGCAATACTTATATCAACAGACTTTCTCTGTTTTGTTTTGCTTTTGCACAATATTATTTCCTTAATCAAAATCAATTATTTTTCATCAAAATTAAATGCTGTCCCTATTTTTGAAAATTAAAATAAATAGGTTTGTAATCTTAGGTTTTGTTAACCTGATGATGAGCTCCAAAATTGATCTACATTTTCTATCTACAAGACTTTTTCAAAGCTCAAGTGCTGGAAGTGCTTCACAGAACAAATCCCTAAAAAACATGTGCGAGGAAATAAAATATATTTATATTAACTTAAAAAAAACACAAAGCAATAAGAAAAATAAGTATAATTAATGCTGTTTTAGTCTCCTAGAAGAGGGAAACTGTGTTAAATTAGGTAAATAAAGCCAATGATGTAATGTTAAAATGAGTATTACTCAGATTATTTTCATCTCAATGTAAATATTTTATGTATTCTTTCCCGAGTCACAGTCATACAGTTCTGCTAAAATATGAATATAAAAGAAACAAGCTTGCAAATTATGTATGACATAAAATAGCTTCACATAATAAATTAGACCAATTTAATATTCACTTGCTGAAAAACATCCATATCTACTATTAGTAGTTTTCTTGCAATCATGACTATAAATCAGGGGTAGGGAACCCTGGTTCTGGAGAGCCGCTATCCAGCATGTTTTAGTTGTTTTCCTGCTTCAACACAGTTGATTCACCTGTTCAGCAGCTCATCAGGCTCTGCAGAAACCTGTTAATCACCTGCTGATTAAAACCAGGTGTGTTGAAGCAGGGAAACATCTAAAACATGCTGGATAGTGGTTCTCTAGGACTGGACGTTCCTACCCCTGCTGTAAATTCTTTCTTATAGACTCGGTCGTACTCACAGACATATATACGTAGACGCCTCGTGGACTGGCGCTGCCTATTGGAGCTGCCGTAGTGGCCGGCTGCCATCTTAGTTGGGTCTCCATTCGCCTCCAGTGCATTGATTTCTACTCAGGAAGGAGCTTACCCAGCTAAAAAACACATTTTATCAAGCTTTTTCACAAAATCAGACCCATGGTATGGCATGATAATTAAAATATAAACATAATTAAACAAAATAAATGAAAATATAAAATCCCATCAGGTAGGCTAGAAACGTCACTAAAAATCCCACGAGATCTGTTTTCAATAGTACACCGGTTGTTGCAACTGTTAGCTGCACAAAAACGGGTATAGTTACCCACTCTGCAATTACTTTGGAGAATGAGGAGACCCATCCAATATGGCGGCAACGCTGTTACGCTCTCCAGCGCCCAATGGGCTGTCTATGTATTCATGTCTATGGTTGTACTCGCTATTCTTGATTTCTGACAGTCAGTTGGTTTAGTTGGTTTTTGAAGCAGCATCAAGTTAGCGTGACAAAACAGCTTTTCTAAGTAAAGGTTTATGACATATTGAATACTTGTTTCGATAAGATGACCAATTTTCTCTTGATAATGCCATTTCAAGGTCACATCATGAAAACCTTATTTTTTTTATAACAATATTTTCATCTCGGCTTCTGTACCTGCACCTTTGTTTTATATCGCATCCAAACCTACTTACCATCAACTCTCAGTTCCATGACATCTTAAATATTTTGGTTTTGATTCAGTTAAAATAGGATTACTATAAAAATAATTAGAATTGCATAAGAGTTGAGTCTGCTCAGTTTGTGAGAGAACAGCTTTGAACCTACCTCAAGGCTAATGTTGTTTTAAGCCTGCAGTTGTGCACACCAGAAGAATTCATGCTATGACTGTACACGCTGCAGGTGAGCAGCAAACCTCACCTGCATCATCCGTTTGTCCTTGATTTAGTTTCATGCTGTGAGATGTAACTGATGATGAAGTGGTCGGCCCACAAACGGCAAATCTCACTGAAGCAAACAAGACAGGGAGGAACATGACTCAGTGCATCAGTCATGTGTGTCCTAAAAAAGAAGCGCGGTGCTACTGGGAGTGTCTCTCGTCACACTTTCAGGGTTTGCAGCTGAAGACTGGACTGAAATATTTTCAGTTCTGGAGCATTGTAGACATGGAGTGCTGCAGGTGCTTATGCTGCGACGGCTATGGAAACATTAGCTGCTGCTAAGCAAAGACACTTTTATTTTAGTTTTCATCTGAAACAAGTTAATCGTCGTAGCAGGGATTACCAAAAACAGCTCATAAGGGATGCTGCACGTGTGGCTGCAAGAGAGAGGACCCAGCTTAGCAAATACGGGAGGAATGACTTCAAATGAAGTTGATCTAAAAGTTGTATTTTTTTATTTTTTCTGCAGTAAGACGGTCGTATTGCTGCCATCTAGAACCAAGGAACACCAACAGATTGCTTGGCTCTCAGCTCACGCACTCGTTCCAAGGCTTTGCAAGAAGGAAAAAAAAGGCTCCTCCATCCAAGAAATGACATAAATAGGATTCAGAACACAAAATGTTCGATGAATTAATGAACAAATGGTCTTTTACTGTCGTTCTTTTTGGTTTGTTTCCAAACCCAAATGAACTAATATGGAATATACACTCTGAGCTCATGTTGCTTTAAATTCGAGGTTTTTTTAAATAGATTTTGGAAATCCCCTGTTATAACACAGTTCAGTTCCTTAGATGAATGTGTTTTCAATAATAATAATGTATTTTTACTTCCTGTGTTCATCTGATCCGTCTCCAAACACAGCTCTTCATATTTTAAGGCTCAAATTTATACATATTTAGAATTTTGTCCAGAATTCATAAATTAATTTCACAATTTATTTAGTATATGATCTGAGATGGAAATGACAAAAATACAGACTCTAAAATTTAAACATTAACTGTCCTATAGCTACTTGGTGAAGTTAAAATGATTAAAACCATCATGGATGGAAAGACTTCAACTGCTCCTGAGATCGACGACGAAGAGCCAGAGGAAGACTTCATGTGCGTGGGTCAGGCCCGCTTGCTCTCCATGAGGAGCAAGAAGTATGAGGATGAGCTTGAGAAGAACTTTGAGGTGGAGTAATATCTGGAACCAAAGACTCAGAGAAACCACTAGTCCACTATAGCCAAGGATTCATCCTGCAACACTATGGTGCCAGAGACTGACACAGTGCTGATTGTAAATATGGCTTAACAAAATAAAAGTTTATTATGTTTAAAATGGTGGTTCAGTTGTGATTTTTACTCGTTTTAGCAGATGAACTGTGGGGCCGGTAGGTTCAACTCAGAAAAGTTAGAGGCCCGGCCAACCGGTTGGTTGTGTAGTTAAAGGGACACTTTTTAATATTTTTAAATCATGTTCTTGAGCCAGTTTGTGCTAAAATGACCCTTTAAGGGTTGATGAAAGGCCACCCAGCCCCTGTGGCCAGAATATTCCACTTGCAACTTCACTGTTGGGACTTAGAAAAATTCAGCTTCACCTACCTGGCTCTGCAGTCTGCTTCCAGCATGTTTTAGATCATGAACACAGCTGATTTGTTTGATTTAGTGATGAATAACTCCCGTAGGAACTATACAAGGCTGGGAGGACATTTCAGCAGTTAGATTACGGTGTTAAAAAGATGAACACACAGCGAGGAGATAAGTTTTACTTTCGGTTTTGCCAACGAACACTAGGGGGTGCTAAAAATCAAGCCCAAACTAACTAGTGTCCCTGAAGAGGGTTCAACACAGTTACGGTTTTAAATTGTTTCTTCATTATTTACTTTTTTTAGAACCAAAGAAAGATTTGTATGATTGTATTTTTGACTGCAGCAGTTCAGATTTTTTGTCATCTTGATAACGATACATAAATAGTAGCTCACCAGATTTTAATGTTACAGAAAAGAACCTGACATGTAATTCAGACTAAAACCTAGCGTGTTGAGTTGTGGTCTAATCAACGGAGAGCCGTATATGACTGAAACTATTAAATCTAGTGGTAGGTGCTAAAAAGCCAAAGCTGACGGCTTAACCGTGTGGCACATACCATGTTTAATCCGTGGATTCAAGTGAAAGCGTTAAAGAAAGGTTGTCTCTTTCTATTAAAAGCTTGTTACCTCTACTGCATGTTCCCTGTGACTCGATGCCTCCTCCCTCCTGCAGGTGGGAGGCACAAATGCACAAGAGGATTTAAACAAACATAAGATTAAAAAAAAAACAGAAACTTAAACATTACACTGTATTTACAAGGTGCTCGTCACTGTACAGGTGTTGCATCATAGCTGCTCTGAACTCATAAAGCTACAATTGCCTAGAAATCTAGACAGACCACAGCAGAAGCAAAATGATTTTGCTCTGAAAACACTGGGAGGCGTCCAAGAGGCGTTCTGACCAAATACCCGAACCACCTCAGCTGGTTATTCTCGACGGGGAGGAGCAGCAGCTCTACACCGAGGCCCCTCCTGGATGTCGAAGCTCCTAACCCCATCACTGAGGCTCAGCCTGGTCTGCCTATGGAAGACAACACATCATGAAGGAAATCCATGGCATCCATTGAAGAAGTTGGGACCTGTTCAGGAAAATCCAGCTAATTAATAAAACAAACACTTGGATTCTCTTTGAAGATGCACTCGAGGGATTCACCTCCTAAATACTAGTCAAAATGGATGCATGCTTATCTTTGGGGGTTCTTGCCAACACAGGATGAAGCTTTTGGATGTTTTTATTTACCCCCTGGGTGTAACCTAAATGCACCCGTCACTGTGTGCTTGATAAACATGTTTTCAGAAAGGAAACACACTGAGTGAGGATCTTTCTCCAGGCTTGGCACGGTGGTTTCTTACATGCTTACGTTTGTTCTCGTCTTTGTTCTGAAATCGACTTGCATCTTGCAAAACAGTTTTATCTGCCAACACAATAAGAGCGCACCTTCATGTTTGCAGCGTAACCTCTTCCTTTTAGACCAGAGTTCTTCTAGGTGTCATGCACCTGCCTTTTATAGTCTGAGCCTTTAAGGGAAAAGATGTTAGAGCTGAACCGTTATAAACAATAAGACAAGGTTACTAACCTTTTCCAAATTAACTGTTGAAATCAGGAAGGTGATGGTGACTTTATGAGCAATTTGTAAGAATTCTACTGTGAAAAAATCACAGAACAGTCTAATGTCTCAATCATGTTGGAAGGTTAGACTGAAACAGAATTCATTCTCAGCCGGCTGCGGAGTTGTCAGTTTTTCTCCTTTTGAAAAATAAAAAAACAAAAGCAGGACATAGTTGAGTTTGTGAGGTTGCTGTGTCTGCAGCGAGCTAGCGCAGAAGCGCAGGCGTTTGTAATTTGACACCAGCAGGCAAAATGCTCCAGAGTTGTTTAAAGAACTGAAGCTAGTAAACAGGAGCGACCCAGAAGTTATTCCTTGTGCCCCTAAGAACCACGGCAATCTTTTGTCTTACTTTTATATCGGGTAAGGCAGACTAGAAGCTAACATTGAGCTAACGATGCTAACAGTGAATTAGAAGCAAATAATCGGTTCTAAAAATATCAACAGCTTGATATTACAGTGAAATGTATGTGTGAAGTAAATAATGAATCAAACGTGGCGTTTTACTTCCTTTAATGAGTCGTTCAGAACTATAACAACAAGCTAACAGCAAGACAGCAAACAACCACACTTCCTGTAATGCCAGAGACAAGCTAACTTAAAGGAGTCATCTATAATACCGTGGATATATATGTCCTATTATAGTCTATTAGGCCATTAAAATAAATTGTATTGGAAAAATAAATGAAAAATGTGCTTTTCTGATCCTTTTTTGTAAAGGGCATATTTTCTCACGAGATCACACGCGATATTTCGGCTGTGTCGCACGCGCGCAGGACTGAGGGGCGCATTGATTTTGTGGAAGGAAGCAGGGGTGTTGACGCTGTAGGCTTTGCTTCAGTATCTCGCTCCAAAATAACAAGTTATGACTGAACCCGACCTGGCCGTGACCTACGGGATGCCCGAGCCTCGCCTTGTGCGTAATGGCTTCCTATATACTATCATGTTCTAACAATATAATTATCACGTTTGTACAATATAAATATCACGTTTGTATAATATAAATATTGTACAAACGTGATAATTATATTGTTAGAACATGATATTATGTTTTAAAAATGTGATAATTATATTGTAAAAACGTGAAAGTTATATTGTTAGAACATGATATTATATTTTAAAAGCGTGATAATTATATTGTTAGAACATGATAGTATATTGTAAAAACGTGAAAGTTATATTGTTAGACCAATAAAGTTAATATGTTATAACATGATATCGCTCCAATTTTATTTTGTGTGGGTGGCAGCTCTACGCTGCCGTAAATTTCAGGTGATGACTCCTTTAATAAGTGTAGTACCGTAAGTTCTAACACCAGATATGATAATATATTTATCAACTTACCATTTGTGACTCATCTTTGCTTGTCCTCTATAATCCTCTGGTGCTGATCTGTAACTGGCAACAGCCATGAAACTCACTGAATGGGAGTGAAAGTGATGTTTTTGCTTAAGAAAATGGAAGACAGTAACCACATTGGACCACAGGTTTCCATCTCATAAACGGCACCTTTAAGTTGCAAGAGTTTGGACATTTCTATGTCCACTGATGGTCTAGCGATGGACCAATATTTGAAATATTTAAAACATTTATCTGTTTTCACTTGTTTGACCTGGGTGCCAAAAATATACATGGACTGAATTTATTCTTAAATAGTAACTTTCAAATAGGCGTTTCCTAAAGAATAACCCCTGAGTGCCTAATTGGATTCAGGACAAGAGAACATGAGGGCTTTGTTGTTCTTTTGTAACAAAAAAGGGATCCTGTGTCTGTTTGAAGAGGGAGCGCTACATCAGTAAATCTTTCTCTGGGAGGAGGTCAAGAGGTGGAGACGGATCAATACCACTGAATGGACCTGAAGCATTAGAGGAAAGGAGGGGTGAGATGAAGCGATACAGCAGGAAAGAGGACGACAATGTGACGTTGTCTGGTAGAGAATAGTAGGAGGTGGTCGCCATTAACCACATGGGACAAGAAGGCCACTGGGCCTTCGATTAGCCCAAACAACCAATAATGGTTCGACCAAGAGGGAGTGACATATTTATTTTTAAAACTTATAATGATACAGAGAGTACAAGTTTTATTTTGTTACTTTTTTGACAATTAAGAGGATTTAAGGAAACGCAGCTGCACACATGATTCACTTCATCTTGTGTGTGTGTGTGTGTGTGTGTGTGTGTGTGTGTGTGTGTGTGTGTATGTGTGTGTGTGTGTGTGTGTGTGTGTGTGTGCGTGTGTGTGTGTGGCCGTTACAGCACAGGTGAGTTTTTGTGAGACGGTTCATATTAAAGCTTGTTTTTATTTCTGGAATTTCTCGAGTGCATTTTATTTGAACAGAATCTTCAACGACACTTTTGTTTGACCCAAAAGGCATCAGCAGCCCGTTAACCACTCTAGGTAAAGAGAATCCAAGACCCTGGAGTAACGCAGCAAATCAAACCTTACCCACTCCTCTGTATAATGGATGGGTCAAGCCTGTATCTCCATGATAGTGTCACATATACGTCTGGGTGGGTGGGAGGGGGGTAGGTTTGAAAAAATTGAAACTTCCACAGCAGATCTATTTGTCTTTTACAATTTCAGCAAAAATATAGAAAGAGAATTTTAAATGGAATCTGGCTCATTTCAGGTCTTGTAGTTTAGACTTTACTTCAGATATTCCCATCAGACAGTGTGGTAGTAAGGTGGAGAGTTGAGTTCAGGGCCATCAGCTCAATCCTACATATCTTTCTGTTAGCTTTTATTCTACACACACTCACAGATTGCAGGTGTGCATGCGTGCGTGCATGCGTGCGTTTGTGCACGTGCATGCATTCATAACTGGGTGTGTTTGCATAATTCAAACGTAATTTGATGTGAACGTTTCAGTGCTGTGACAATGTGATATCTGCAGTGACCCAAAACTTGGCTTTGGTGCAAACAGCAGGAGGAAGTGAACGAGGTGGAGTCAGCTGAGTCAGCTGACAAAAGGCAGGACCGGGTGGAGACGTTAGAAGATGACAGGGGTTGATGACATGGAGACACCGTGAGCTTACCTTCCAGCAGGAGGAGGCTGTCTAGTCTCAGTCTTTTCTCCACCTGCTAATCAAAACCTCTTCTTCCCCCTCCTACGTTCTCTCTTTGGTCCCTCGAGTCATTTAGTCTAAGCTGCAGGGTTTCTTAATTTCTACACCAAAAGTTTAGAAGACACATGAAGGTTAAAGTGCACATGGGAGGAAAAGTCACACCAGTTTTTAAATTAATGCAGAAAAAATGAATAGATGAACTTATTCCCAAGCTTCTAAAAGTACTCTCAGTCCTGCAGACATTTTTGGTGCAGTTTAATTCTGTTGTAATTTCTAAAATAGTTGCAAATTAAGATGATCGCTGCAACTTAAAGGTGCTATAGCAAATCTGCAAACAGGACCCAGGGAAGAGGGGAAGTTGCAATTAGGATTTGCGGTTCGGGACCGACAACCGGATGGTCCAATAGTTGCTTTCAGTCCAAAATGTGTTATTGGTGGAGGTTTTTAGACAAATGCGAGAGAACCACTTTATATTTTTTATCTCCACAATATATTTATAGCTATACTATGTTAGAACTTTGTTAAGAGGCATGGAAAAAAATGTTTTAAGTTAATTTGTTTTCCAAATTTGCCATTGCAGCTTTAATTACCAAAATATTTCATGTGACTGCCCAATGGAAATGGTTCAGTATTTAGATGTAATCTGCAGCAATTCTGACTGATCTCAAAGAAAAAAGTTTCACAAAATCAATAAAAGTGATTGATTTGGTTTTCTAATAATGTTTATGTTGGGTTTGCTGGTACAAGGTTGCTTGATTTGTCTAAATCTAATGGGTTGGTGACCTATCCAGGGGGCAGCCCACCTTTCACCTGATGACTGATGGGATTACCTGTAGCTCACCCTGAAAAGGTTCAAGAACATTGGTGTTTTCATTGAGGTTTGAGTTCTCTGATATAAAAATGTTCAGTAAAATGTGATATTTGATTGCTTTCATGGAAATGCATGAAAAAAATACATGTAACCATTGTTTGCTGATAATTATAAGCACATTGATGCAGTGGAGAAAACGAAGGTGCTGGAATGATTGTATAGGAGCAGTCAGTCAGGTCTCTGCATCAGCCCACTCAAGTATGATCAGCGTTAGTACAACACCTACACGATGGTGGAAAAAACAAAATAATGTTTTAATTTCATCCGACCATTATTCTCATCCTCACCAGCCATAAACTGCATCTTCACAAAAAGGGTTGTGTATTTTATAATTGTCCAAGTGGACACATTAAATGTGCTGTAGATGCACCCCCCGCAGTCCTCCTTAAGCTCCCACTGCAGTTGGAGCAGTTAATCACAATTTAGATTCTTTTGCTAGTTTTAATAATTCTAGCCAAGTAGCTTTAGCTTACCCCATTGGCAGATGTTTTTTTTTTACTCAACAAGAAAATTTGGATCACATTCAAGAACGTTTACCTTTTTTCAAGTAATGTTGTTTTCTAGAGAATATGTTTTTTTCTTTTTAGGCTACGAAAAAGATAAAATGTCCATAAATGGGACTTTTTTACTTTCTTAGAAATCATTTTTTGCAGAGTCTGAAAAGGCTTTGGCATCAACCTTGGACTGTTTAGATTTGGGCTTTTCTTTGAGTCAAGAGCAGATAGTGCAGGGGTAGGGAACCCTGGTCCTGGAGAGCTGCTGTCCAGCACATTTTAGAGGTTTCCCTGCTCCAACACACCTGATTTTAATCAGCAGGTGATTAACAGGGTTCCTCAGAGCCTGATGAGCTGCTGAACAGGTGAATCAACTGTGTTGACTAAACAACAACACCCAAGCAGCCAGACTTAAGTTCATGAGAACAGAGCAAAAGTAGAAAAATTACTAACAGGTCTAATTTAAAATGCTGAAAGAATTTTGGAAATGCTATCAGAACACTTGGAAAAATTAGAACTATAAATATTTTTTTCCCCAAATTGATGCTTCAGATTGTCATAATCCCATAGTTCTTTTTGAGACTGTTAATTATATTTTAAATACACCCCAGTCTTCCAGCATGTTTCAACACCTGCTATAATTTGGACACGTATGCATGTGTACACTGGGTCTGTTTATATTATCATACTTACTCAAAATGACCCTGGCTAATGTTATCGGTGAGCCATAGCTTAGCAGGATTTTTTGTGTTTGTTTGTCTTTTTTTCTTTTGGCTTGATTTTGTGATTGTGTTGTGACTATGCAAATGACTCTGCCGTCTTAATTGCTATTTTGTTGTATGATTTGAGGACCCGCTCGAAAATGAGATGACACATGTCAAGCGGTTTCTGTCCTTATAAATTATATGTATAAATAATTGACATTACTTCTTTGTTGATCAGGACATGGATCCTAGTCACACCACACGACCCCATCTATTTTTACCCTGTTGGGCTGTTTTGATCTGGTTTCACTGGAGTATTTACAGTTGAACATCTTTGTTATGTTTGTTCTGTGTTCCTTATCTGATTCCATTTTTTTGGTTATTCACTACTACACAGAGTAAATAGCGCTTGTTTTTACCTTTTCGGCTCTCACTGTAGCCTTCGTCAGAGCTTTCGCCAATGTTGATGGCGTCGCTTTCGTCTCCGTTTATCTGCGGGCAGCAGAGGACGATATCGCCCTCTACTGAAAAAAGACTAGTATGCCTGTTATAGGATTTCTGAATCCTGTACCGCTTCTCTATTTCATTCTGTATCTCACACACACCCACACACACACACAAAGGATTACTAAATTAGGTTGATAACTCCTGAAATGAATAAAATTGAACTATAAAGGACTAAATAGATAAATAAACAGCGAAGAATTAATGAATAGTAATGGATAGTTACATGAATATATATATGTAACATTTTTTTTTTTTTTTTTTTTTCCATTTGCAAATGATGACAGACCAACTCAGGACAGAGTACAGTCTGCCCCGAGTGGCTGCCAACACAGTTTATTTAAAGTAGGAGATAAGGAAGTGGGTGTGTTCAGATGTGTGTGTGTGTGTGGGTGTGTGTGAGATACAGAATGAAATAGAGAAGCGGTACAGGATTCAGAAATCCTATAACAATGCCCAAAAGGCAAGATATTGTTAGAGCAAAAATGTTGAGCCATATACAAAATACTGTGCAAACTCTGCAATATAACATATAGAAGGAGAAACAGGATGCCAACTCAACACACAAAAAACAAAACATTAAAAGGAGTGCAAAAAGGAAACAAGTCAAAGACACACAAGAGCAGCAAAACAAGAAGCAGAAAGCACAATGAAAAAAATCTGCCATAACAGACCACTGTACATAAGAAAATTATATAATGATTGTTGGTCCAAAAACAAGGCTGAAGTTCAGAAGTGATTGGGCTTTTTCATTTGTGGCATCCAAACTCCAAAACAAGCTACTGTTACATATCAGATAAGCATCCTTATCTTTATACTGTCATTTTTCATTTTTATTTTTTGTTCTTATTATCTTCTTTGTCACATTTTGTCATTTTGACGTTTTGCTATTCTACAGGATTTTGATTTGATCTTTATTTTTTGGTGCTACATAAGTTAATTGGACTGGATTTTCCACTACATTTGGTGCTTTAACCCAACAAGACATAGTAGCATTTAATTCACAACTAAACAGAAGCTCCATTAAATCACCCCAGCATGTTTGCAAACTCTTAGCTTTGCAAAATAATTTTGAAGAGCCAACACATCATGTCCTACTTTAAAAATGGTATTAAATGTTTACTTATGTTTTCGCCCATAATGTAGCTTTTGGTGCATTTTTAGGTCACTAGTAAAATATCTTGTTTTTTTCTATTAGCAGAAACAAAGTTCATACAATTTTTGGTCCTATGTAAGTAATGTAAACATCTTGAAAATGTTACAAAATAAGCATCTAAGCATGTTAAAGGCAAATAATATGTAATGGGAATACACACATTGATAAATACATAATATATACTCCGATAGCAAGCAGCAGTCCTGCCTAATGGCTGCCCTTGTCTTTATCCTCTCTCTAATAAAAACAAGATTAGTTTCAAACTATGTAAATTGAGAAGACTTACCAATAAAAAACAAAAACTCAGGTTTGTGGATACTCATGCTCAAACACACACTTTCAAGTTCAAAGAAGTGCATGAATGCGTTTGCAAAGGGTCATCACAGTCTCTTAGGACTAACAAGGAAACGATCTCTTTGTATTGGCAGATGTAATTTCCGTTCCCATTTCCTCTGCATAGACGGCAATTACTGATGCTCAGCCAGGCAGTGAAAGAAGCTAATATTGTTCCGATATGATAATCATTGGCTTATTGGACAGCGCATTAGAGGAGCGTTTGGACGTCAAGGCTGAAGGGACAGATGGGGGAAGTAGAAACTGGACAGACACAGGATTGCACACAGATGGGTGCACACACAAGGACACATG
The DNA here is from genome assembly GCA_006937985.1 of Aphyosemion australe. NCBI lineage: Eukaryota > Metazoa > Chordata > Actinopteri > Cyprinodontiformes > Nothobranchiidae > Aphyosemion > Aphyosemion australe. The sequence continues at coordinate 1,355,462 of SSNS01000148.1, read as the reverse complement.
CATACTTACAGACCACCGACATGTGTATCCATCTTTGTTGCAATGTCACAGTCATTTTTGTCTTTTTTCCCTTCAAAACCTCACGGCAGCGCATCTAGAAGTAGGGATCCCACCTTTCAATAATAATAAGGGACGCCCGCCACGTGAGGTGAAGTGTGTGTGTGTGTCTGTTTACCTACATGTGCCAAATGGGCTTTTTGTCCGCTGGTGTTTGCCATGGACAGCGATGCACTTCTCAGGTTTTGTTGTGTTGTGTTGCTGATTAAGCCCTTAGCAGGAAGCACGGGATCTTGACCTGAATTTTCCTTGAAGTGTCCTTTGAGCTGGGGATACCCAGTGTCAAATCCTGGAGGTTTTCAGCACTTTTAGCTTCAGTCTTAGCCATTTCCATGCGTCTTTTATGCATCTTATATCTACAAACCTCCTGTAGCATGTTGAGTTACCGGCAGCGTCTCTGGGATTGTTCTTAAACTTAATATTGTAGCAATGTTGATACTTCTGCAAATGCTCGACGACTCTCACCCTGCAGTCCAAGTCCATTTGTGATGGCCTCCTTTGTATGGCATGTTGGTGGTCGGCGCCTGTGATATAAATGTTGTTAAAAGTGGACAAGCTAACGGTAAAACAACCTCGAAGTGAAAAACCTGCAGCATCTCTGCCATCTAGCTTCTGCTGCCTCACACAGTTGCACTTGAAGCGGCCACGACTTTGACAAGCGTGTCACCCGATTGGCCAAGGACAGTCACATGACCCGTCCCACATGATTGTTACATTACTGGGGTGCATTCACTGTCAGTGGGATCTCAGGACTTCACTTAACCGTACATTGTACAAAGTAGTTGTCAAAAAACAGGACTAAGGGACGTCGCGTATGGGACATCCCAATTTAGGTAAAAATACGAGATGGCCTGGCTAATACGGGACAGGTGGCAACCTTATCTAAAAAAATGTTCCTAAAAGTGAAAAAGGACATATAGAAAACAAAAGGAGAAAAAACATGAAGGCGATGAAGAAATGCAAAGATGATTTTTGAGCACAATGCTTGGATGCTTTTGTGAGGGTTATTGCATAGGTGCAAAAGCGCATAATGAGAAATTCTCAGAGAAATGTATAACACTTGTTCTTTTTGAAATAGAAATGGTCACGCTGAGTTTACTACACATGCTAAATGTGAAAATTAACCCTTAATCGTCTGCTTTAGCCGCTGACACAAAATAGACGGGGAAACGTTTGGGTCATATAAAGCCGGCCCCTTAAACATTTGCCTTCATGGCTAAGGACTGCGGAAGGCTGCGTTGATTTTGCTGGCCCGGAGAGAGCAGAGCGCATCTCAGCTAGTAGAAGCTAACCATTAGCATTAGCAACTCCACAACATGGTGGAACACGTTCAGACTTGTGTTAATTGTGGTGATAAAATATCAAAAAAGAAGAGTCAACTGAGGCAGCAGAAGAGTAGCGTTGCCGTTACCCAATCAGAGGTGAAATGTTAGCATGAATTTTATTGTGAATATTATTGACTCCAACTTCCTGAAACATTCATACTAGAGAACACAGCAAATTAATTGAAATTACAATTTCAATTCAATTCAGTTTATTTATATAGCGCCAAATCACGACGAGAGTCGTCTCAAGGCACTTCACAAAGTAAACATTCCAATACAGTTCAGTTCATTAAGCCAATCAGTAAAAAAGTTTACTATATAAGGAACCTAGCAGATTGCATCAGTGTCTTGATACAATCCTCATACTAAGCAAGCATGTAGCGACAGTGGGAAGGAAAACTCCCTTTTAACAGGAAGAAACCTCCAGAGGATCCTGGCTCAGTATGAGCAGCCATCCGCTACGACTCACTGGGGATTGAGAAGACAGAGCAGGCACACACACACACACACACACACACACACACACGCGCGCGCGCGCACGCGCGCGCACACACACACACACACACACACAGAGAGACAGCATAATAATTAATGACCAATTCATTTGACTCAGATTACACATTTTTTAAATTCTTAATCACATTACATTTAAGGGCAGGTGGTTCTTAGATACAAAGTGACATTTCAAAGAACTTGTATGCCAATTCATGAACAAAAATAAATGATTGAATAAACTAACAAATTATAATCTTATATCGCTTATTATTGTTAAATAAGAAAATTTGCTCTTAGAACGGTTGTATAAAAGCAGTATCACACGAGAGGAAGCGCTGTTGCGCCGAATATCAGCACTGGTGTGATTATTTACGTATTAATGATATGAATCACACAAATGCTAATATTCGGCGCAGCAGCGCTCCCTCTCGTGTGATATTGGTTAATTATGAAATTTAAAATGACAGCCTACCTAAAGCAAAGGAGTGAAGTTCCCAGCTGGCATCGATGAGGTGTGCAGTAACACAGAGGTAGTTATCATTATTGACAGATGTCCAATGGTCCCCAGTCAGTGCTACACACGTTGCCTCCATCAACTTCTCATCTTTTGCGGCTTTCATGCGGCGTGCTGGTCATGTATTCTCCTCACGATTGTTCGCCTCGCAGGTAGTTTGTAGGATGGGTCACATAAGGCCGCCTGGAGAACAAGCTCGAGTCCATCATCTT
>SSNS01000148.1:1339871-1352814 GCA_006937985.1 Aphyosemion australe | reverse complement strand
GTAATAAATGCATGAACCAGTTTTTCAGCATCACTCCTGGAAAGGATGCTTCTAATCTTAGCAATATTCCGAAGGTGGAAAAAGGAAATCCTACAAACCTGTTTAACGTGGGATTTGAATGACATGTCCTGGTCAAAGATAACACCGAGGTTCTTTACTTTGTTCTCGGAGGCTAATTTAATACCGTTTAGATCAGGTGATTGACTAAGCAGTTTCCTTTTCTGAGGTTCTGGACCAAAGATGATAACTTCAGTCTTGTCTGGATTTAACAGCAGAAAGTTTAGAGTCATCCAGATTTTTGTCTTCAAGACAAGCCTGTAGTCTACCTAACTGATTAGGTTCATCAGGGTTTATGGATAAATATAACTGAGTATCATCAGCATAACAGTGGAAATTTATTCTATGCTGTTTAATGATTTTACCAATTGGAAGCATATATATATAGTGAAAAGAATTGGTCCAAGCACTGAACCCTGTGGTACTCCACAAGTAACCCTAGAGTATGAAGAAGATTTCTCATGTAGATGAACAAACTGGAATCTGTTGGATAGATAAGATTTAAACCAGCCTAGCGCTGTTCCTTTGATCCTTACAACATGTTCAAGCCTTTCTAAGAGAATATTGTGAAATGCAAGTTCATGTCCACTTTAAAAATTGCACATGGTCTGTACGTATAAACTCGGAAAAGATTATTTAAGGTTGAGGTTCATGTGACCAAACACATTTTCTTTTCACATGGTCACAAAAGTCTGAACAAAAAAGTCTAAATTAAAAGTCCTTTAGAGATTTCCTAATGTCTTATTTTAGCTAATCCCCAGACATACTTAAAAATACAGTCAATGCAATTTTCTTCCCTAATTGTATCATATCTGGACTACGAACTGGAAAATAATCAGACTGTTTGGAGAAAAAGAGACAGATTGCCTCTTAAAAACTAAAAATGTAACTCCACATTTTTCCACGATAGTGTCAGTGCAGGATTTCATATCCCTTTTTATCCATTTTTGAAGCACAAAAGCAAATAACACAGATTTGTACAGTAGCTGAAACATTTACAAACTATGTTGTCTTGCCAACAAATGCTCCAGCCCCGCCTGACTAAACTGCTTGTTGGCACTGAAAACCCATGTGGGTGCAATCAAAAATCCATTTGAACTGCAGGTGTAGTAGAGACAACAACCTGTAGATCCAGATGACTAATTATGTTACACATCAGATGGTTCTTGAACTGCAATGAAAGCAAAGTTAAAAAAAAACCCAAAAGTGGCTGATTGGGAGCATCCCAAATAGCTTGGCAGAAACCTCAAACAAGTGGCCAAGATTTCTAGAGCCTGCATTTTATTCCCATTGTAAAGCAACGCTGCCAACTAACTGTTGGTTGTTAGCAGTCACCCAGATAAACACAAAGAGAACTAATCAACATTAACACTTACACCTATAATTGTGCATCATTTACCGTGTTTGCTGGGGGAGACTGTTGATCTGTTTAAACGCCACATTGAGGGACCTTAAGTGCACTTTTAAATGGGCTGTTGGTGGTAAAACACAAATGTGCAGAGCTTCAGTCATCAGAGCCTGTCTCTGTGTTCTGTGTCACTGCCAGCGTGAGCACATTTCCTCGCTGCAGTTTCACATTCATTGAGACTACTTCACTGAATAAAGATTTAATTGAGGACCCTTGAAGTATTTGCACTGCAACTGTCAACTATTAACCTCGGTAATTAGAGTTTATGACGATGATTTTCTCTTGCTGCTTCGCAACCGCAGAGCAGACCAGGCTGCTGAGTGACACTTGAGGGGGCAGGAAGTGAGTGACAGGAGAGAAGAGGAAGAGTCAGGATGACCAGATGGCTGAACTGTGGGGCTCACACTAACTACTAATACCAAGGCAGAACGTTCAAAGGAAAATTAGAATAGAATAGACTTTATTGATCCCACAGTGGGGAAATTCACTTGTCACAGCAGCACCATCACTCAAAGGGTAATTAGAAGAAAGATAAAAACAACTCATACATGTATATACACAGTCAGTAATCTAGTATTGTAATCTTAGATCACTAAAAAAAAACACAAATAAAAGATAAAAACAAACTTGGTACCAGCACTATGCAGCATACTGTAAGAGACACAGACAACAATGTGAATCCGGTATTGCACAATTATAGAACACATACTGAATATTGCATTGGTGTTATTGTGTACCAGGATGATACCAGTACAGCTTAAACTGAGGAGTTATACACTCTCACAGAAGAGGGGATGAAAGATCTGCAATAGCACTCAGTTTTACATCTGGGATGTCTCAGTCTACCTCTGGAGGAGCTGTCCATGACCTCCACAGTGGAGTGCAGTGGGTGGGAGGGGTTTCTTAAGATGGAGGTCATCTTCCCCAGCATCCTCCTTTCACACGTCTGCTCAACAGAATCCAGCGGGCAGCCCAGAACCGAGCTAGCTTTGGTAGCTAGCTTGTTCAGTCTCTTCCTGTCTTGGTCAGAGCTGCCTACACCCCAGCAGACCACAGCAGAATGAATAACAGAGCCAACAACAGAGTGATAAACGAATTTTAGCAGCTGGGAGTTAACTCCGAAGGACCTCAGCCTCCTCATGAGATGGAGGCGGCTTTGGCCCTTCTTATACAGAGCATCTGTGTTGTGGGACCAGTTCAGTTTACTGTTGAGGTGAACACCCAGGTACTTAAAGGTGTCCACCACTTCAATGTCTGCTCCCTGGATGTTTACTGGTGAGTGAGGAGGAGTGTTTCTCTGGAAGTCAATCACCATTTCCTTTGTTTTACTGGTGTTCAAGCGAAGGTGGTTACGCTCACCCCAGTCCACAAAGTCCATGATGACTGACCTGTACTCCTGGTGGTCCCCCTCAGACACACAGCCGACGATGGCCGAGTCATCAGAGAACTTCTGGAGGTGACAGCTGCTGGTGTTGTAGGTGAAGTCCGAGGTGTAGAAGGTGAAGAGAAAGGGTGAGAGCACTGTACCCTGCGGAGCTCCAGTACTGCACACAACCACCTCAGACGTACAGTTGTGCAGCCTCACGTACTGTGGCCTGTTGGTGAGGTAGTTGATGATCCATGTGGTCAGATGTTCGTCCACTCCTGCACCCCTCATCTTCTGCAGCAGTAGACACGGCTGGATGGTGTTGAAGGCACTTGAGAAGTCAAAGAACATGATCCTCACAGTGCTTTTTTGCATCTCGAGGTGATTCAGAGCCCAGTGCTGCAGGTAGATGAGGGCGTCCTCCACCCCCATGTTTGGTTTATATGCAAATTGAAGTGGGTCTATTTCTGGGGTCACCACTGAACGTAGATGGGTGAGGATGAGTCTATCCATAGTCTTCATCAGGTGGGAGGTCAAGGCGACTGGTCTGTAGTGGTCTGGATCCCTGGGATGTGATGTTTTGGGGACTGGAACCACACAGGAGGTCTTCCACAGGATGAGGACCTGCTCCAGTCGAAGGCTCAGGTTGAACATGTGTGTGACCACTTCACACAGCTGGTCAGCACAGTCTTTGAGCAAAGTAAAAAAAACAATTAAAAAATTGTGGGCCAAAATTTATATTTGTGCACACTGGTTAGAGTTGGATTATTATTTAGTGTAAATCTGGATTTATAAAAGATATAGAAGTTGTGTGCAACAGAAGAAAAGATGTGTTGTGTTGGCAATCTGATGGGCTTTACACATCAAATGTAAAAGAAGAGAGAAATGATAATTGATAAAAAGAAATGTCACATCTATCTAATGATCTATCTGAAAGCACAGTTACAAAGGGTTATCTGTAGTCAGATTAGCCTTTAGCTTATGTAAATAAAGTTACTCCCCATGGCTGTCCCCTGTAATTTTCCAAACTTCACACAAGTCACAGTCACCTGATTTGACCACATAGTCTGACTAACATGCTAATTTATCAAAAAGTCCTTTTGAGCATCAACATCACAAAGTTGGATGATTCAGAAATTAAGGCATTTCTCAAAAAGAAAACAAAAAGGCTTTTTTTAGATAAATAATTTTCACAAAATTGGAATTGCATCAACCCATGTAGTTGTAGCTGTGGCACGGGCTGCGCTCCATCATGGGTTACAGGAGTAAAAATACCACCACTCAGAGCTCTGATCCTGCCTTCGCTGATGATCTGAATCACTTCTACGCTCGGTTCAAGGTAAGCACCCCCCAACGTCTGCTTCCCTGCTAGTGATAAGACCAGTCTGCCGGCAGCAGCGAGAGGGGGTGATGTCAGCGGGGCACCAGTGGTGACTGTCACTGAGCGGGAGGTTTGGGGGGCGCTGAAGCGTGTAAACATTAGAAAAGCAGCTGGTCCTGATGGCATCTCTGGGTGGTTACTGAGAAGCTGCACAAATTAGCTAAGTGGTGTGTTTACTCGCATCTTTAATGAGTCTCTAGCTCACTCCCTCGCGCCCATGAGCCTCAAACAATCCACCGTAGTACCAGTACCAAAACGCAACAAACCTTCCAGCTTAAATGATTACCGCTCTGTGGCTCTAACATTATTAGTCAGGAAGATGTTTGAAGGGCTGGTGAAGACTCCACCATCTCCAGCTATATCGATCCTCTACAATCTGCCTATCACCCAAACAGATCGCACGATGACGCCATCTCCCACATCCTACACACCACCCTCACCCACACGGACAGTAGAAATGGAAACTGCATCAGATTGCTGTGCATTGATTATAGCTCAGCTTTTAACACTGTGATCCCAACCAGTCTGGCCAATAAATGAATGGACCTAAATGGAACTTCCAGCTGTATAGATCGGTGCTGGACTTTCTCACAGAAAGGCCCCAAGTAGTTAGGCTGGGCACCTGTGTGTCTAACACAATCACCCTCAGTACTGGTGTTCCACAGGGATGTATTTTGAGCCCCCTACTGTACTCCCTCTACACCTCCGACTGTTCTGCTGCTACCCACAGCTCTAACTCCATCATCAAATGTGCTGATGACACTAGTGCTTGGTCTAATCTCCAACAATGATGAGTCAGCCTACAGAAATGAAGTAGAGAGATTGGAGAGATGGTGCCAAACTAACAACCTCCAGCAAAACATCAGCAAAACCAAAGAGATGATAGTAGACTTCAGGAGGAAACAGCAGTGCTCCTACTCCCCTCTCTCCATTCATGGTGCTCCAGTGGAAAGAGTAGGAAACATCAGACACCTCAGAGTCCAACTAACAGACAAACTGACCTGGTCTACTCACATCCACATTCAGGTCAAGAAGGTGAGACAGCGGCTGTACCACCTGAGGCAGCTCAGGAGATTTGGGGTCTCTTCCGGGATCCTCAAAACCTTTTCCACAGCTGCTGTAGAAAACATCCTGACCATGACCATCACATCTTGGTTTGGCAACAGCACCATACAAGACCCTGCAGAGAGCACCAAATCCAAACTGCCCACCCTTCAGGACATCTACATCAGACGCTGCAGAGGCAGAGCCACCAAAATCATCAGGGACATTTCTCACCCAGGGAACTGTCTGTTTTGGCTGCTGAACTCAGGGAAACGGTTCTGCAGCCTGACAGCCAGAACTGAGTGACTCAGTAGGAGCTTTTACCCAGAGTATAAGGCTCCTCAATCAGATCATGCCCCGCCACCATAACTAATACTGCATCACTCACATTATGAGCAACATATACACAATGTCACCTTTTCAACTCCCGTAGCCTACTGTTCATTCCACATGCTGATATCATGTTATATCCCTTTGCACATATGCCTGGATGTAATTCATATTCCTGATTTGTCAGTTGTATTTAATTTTATCTTTCTCTTGACACTTACACTTTCACCCCTCAATCATTGCTTGTACATATATGTCTTTGTTTTGTATATAGAACATTGCCAATTCTAGATGTATTTGTGTTGAACGTTGCAGTCTATGGGGCGACTCAGGGTTACATTTGACTGCAGGTTGTATTTGTATGACTGAACATGTGATGAATAAACCTTTTGAATCCTTTATGCAGAGGTTAATGCTTAATATTTGAGGTCAACAGGTGATGAGCTGTTCTCATACCTACCAAGATGATGTCCAAACTTGGATGCAACATTTTTCTAAAGATGTTAATCTATTAGCAAGGAATAGTCCACACGTTTAATTTAATTCAGCATCTCAATAATGTTTTTGGTCAAATGTGTTGCCCATTCCAACACAAGTTAAAGGAGACCTATTATGACTTTGTTTTAAAAGTTATGGTACGTGTGTATGGTCTATACAAAACATCTTTATGATCTCTCACATACAACAATTTCAGCAGATTAATTCTTGACCTTTACCTTCTAGTATGAGCCGTTTCAGGGCTCTGTCACTTTCAGAAAATGTTTCAATATCCGGGAGGGGCTTGAAGTAGAGCCACTGGTCGTTTGTCACCATGCGTACTTGTCTGAACTTGTGTACTCACGTACTTGTGAAACATCATCAACGTTGGCCCAAGTACTGGTCCAATCCTAAGTATGTATCATAGCAAGTACTCAGAACTCAGAGTTCCCGGATGTGTTCTTGATCCGCCCATTGTATCAAGGATGCATCCTTCTGTTGACTTGGAATGGCAAGGTCTCCCATAATGCACTGCAATGCAAACCGTTATACCCCAAATGGAAAAAGGCAGAGTAGAAAGCTCATAGCTGTAGAGTTTTATATCAGAAATACAAATAAGGAAATAAAGTTGTCTGTTATTGTAAATAATTGTGTAACCTGTAAAATTTGCTGTGTTTTTTTTCCAGACTCCTCAAAATGCTAATTAGCTAATCTAGTATCAAAATAAAAGCAGTGTTGCTTTAAATAGTTCTATTTTGATAAAGAAACTTAATTTCATCATTTAACGGCGGATAATGCTGGTATTTTATCAGTTTTGATAAGTGGACTAAATAGTAATAAAATAAAATGTATTCATTGTGATTTTGTTATTTTGTTATTTAAGGGACAAATTTGACTTTTATTTTGCATTTAAGGTCATTTTTTTAACTGTATGTAGTCCTCATCCTCCAGTACTTGTAGACCGGACTTTCTGCTGCTAGCAAACTTGGGTATTGAGAAACAGCCACTGTTCCTCCAGCAGAGGTGTGTGTGTGTGTGTGTGTGGGGGGGGGGGGGGGTGTTCCTCATTTGTGGCATCACAAACGGGGGTTTTGGGGAATGGTCTGTTTTAGGCACATAATTCCTAAACCCATGCACTGACAACAAACAAAGTGATTTTTATTTACAAAAACAAACTATAACCTCTATTCTGTTATTGTTTACATAAGTATACATATGTGATATTATCATATTTATGGTTGTCAGGTTCTGTGCCCCTTGTATTTCTGATTTGGTTGTTCCCTCAGCTCCCCTGTTAATCATGCACACCTGTTCTGAGTCAGTATTCAGGTCACCTGTTTCTTGTTTGTAATCATTTCCTTCAGTATTTTAGTTCTGCAGTTCCCTCTTGTCAGATTGTTTTGCTAGCCTGTTTGTTTGCCCTCCCTGCGTCTCCTCCGTAAACCTCCCAGAGTCTCCTGCATTTCTGGTGTTTAATGTGTTTCTAGTGTTTCAGTTACTGTAATTAAATTCAGTTTTGAATTTACCGGCTGCACTTGGGTCCAACACCAACATGACGCTAAGATTTTCCACCAATGACTTTAATTTTGCTCTGATAAAGGCGTGATAGACTTAAAGGACGTTTACATTGAATATCTTTATTTTTCCTAATGACAGGTCTTACTCATAAGTTACCAGGCAATGGTTGGTCATTGTGAAAGTGTTTTTATCAGGGTTTAATTCTTCATGAGACTAGTATTTTATGAAGTTACCTATAACAAGTTCCTCTGGGAATTTCCAAAGACAGGTTTAGCACAAGAGAAATGGAGGTAAAAAGACAAAGAAACCACTAAAACAAGAGAGAGAGATTATTTCAGAGCTTTTGCAAGTTCATTATTCACTTCTTATCCCCTTCAATATTTGGGCTTTTGTGGTTTTCATTCCTTTTGTCATTATTCCTTACCTTGTTTCTTCTCTGTTCTTCATCTTATCAGTTCTGTGCAGGTGCTTCATCGCTCTCTACAAAACGTAATTAGAATATCAGGTATTTAAATCCTTTATCAATTCTTTGGAGCTACCTGATCATTAGCAAGCTTGCTTCATTGTTTCTTGTTCTTTTAGTATTTTTTTTACTCTGTGGAACAATACAGTGCCTGTTGGGACTAAAGACCAATAATATTATCCATTGTATCAGTTTTATTGTTTGTTTTTGTCTGTGAAGCACTTTGTGATTTCTATCTGCAAAAGTGCTTTATAAATAAACTTCTCCTTCTTCTTCTAAAAGAAATCAATTCCCTGCAGCACTGTCTGTGGAGTGATGTAACCTTTAGAAGTTGCTGTGTGGAATTTTTACACTTTAGCTTCTGTCTGTTGTGTAATTTAGTTCAAACAGAGATGAAAAAAGTAACAAGAGTAAAAAGATCACAAAAGTAAAATCAAGGCTGCTTTTATGTTCAGTCTTCAGTAGCCTCCTCTAAACAATATGGAGCCTAACCCCGGCTTTCCACAGGACGTGAAAATGGCCGCGAAACGTACGACAACGTTCTGGACGCATCCCAGAAGCGACGGGACTCAATAATTACGTCTCCAGTCTATTTTCTACATGCTTCTGAAACACGACAAACTCCACAGTTTAGATCGGGGCAAACAGGATGTCAGTGTGAAACATCCATAAACTTCCAAAATAAAAGTCACGTACAGTACGTGGTTACATTTTTTTAGATTACAGAATGGTCCTCTACCAAAATATTGCAGCTTGTCTATTCCTCCAAGTAGTTGGGTTTTATTTATTTTATTTGATTAAGTTCAGCCTGGTAGATATTTTCATCTTTAGATTTCACAGCAGCTCATTATTGGTTTTAACATTAGTGTAACGACTCTTGACGCTCTCAGATGACTCATTTAGGGGTCTTTTATTCAGGTTACTGTTGGCTGTAACCCACGCCTTACAATTCTCATTTTATCCCCAGAACAGTTCGTAACAGAGCGGTTTTCCATGGCATAACACAACAACCGCTGACCGGAACCGGAAAACAACAAGTTTTCCCACCTGCTGAACTCCCCTTCAAAATAAAAGTGTGACACATAACATTGCTCTCACATCATTACCTCTTCAAACCGTTACAATAGTTTGTGGGAAAGATCACATTAAAGCAGACCCTGGAAAACTATGAGGTAATATAAACTTCTTCCCGTGTTTAATTATAGTCACAGTTCTTACAAATAAGACATGCTTAAAGTGAATGCATGAGCATAACTTTCAAACTATTCTTTTGACAGAGAGAGAAAGAAAAGGAGTCAAGCAGAGGTCTAACTCTGTAAATGACAACAGATGGTGCAAGAGTTAGCCAACAACAGCTGACAAAACAGGCTGCTATAATTTCCTTTCTAGATGATGACATAAAAAATCCTCAGCGCCCTTTACCTTCCCCTAAAACACCAACTCTAATTGGACTCCTGAGTGTACTTACAATTCAGTTAATGGACGAATTAATTATGAGAAATACACTGTACGCATTTATTGTGCTGGACTCAAAAATCAACACAGCTGTGATCATTTCAGATGGTTTTTTTTTTTGTGAAAATTCAGTAAAACTTCTGTCTCCACTCACTGCTCGTTTTTGTTTCACAGACTTGTCAGCAAGTTGTTGACCTTTATAGTCTTCACTGGAGACATCACACCAGCCCATGCTGTCTGCTACATAGAAATTATGGGAAATAATACAAGAGCTTAATGAGGGATAACACTGCAATGCTGCACGCTGGAACAGTTAATACTGTTGCTTTGTATCAAGAAGGCTTCAGGTTCAATTCCCAGACTTTCTGTGTAGATTTAGTATTTTTCCTCCCACAGGCTGAAATCAGGCATGTTCGATTCAAACTGGATGAAAACATCTGCTAAACAAATAAACTTAAACAAAACAGCATTTATGTTTGGTTTTAGGATAATGTTTATCATAATTATGAAACTGTAAAAGTGTGACAAGGGTGAGATTATTATTAAAAAGGATTACAAAGGTAATATTTGTTTAGCTTATGCTCTGAGGTATATTTTTGTATCATTAGCTCATTTTTTTTACAAAAGTCATCCTAAAGGTTAAATAATAAATAAGTATTATATTTACCAGTATATCCTGGAACCTGAGTGGTGAGTGCTTGTTTTTCCCTCTTTCTAGGCTGTTGCTAGCTGAAGCTAACCGCTCAGGCTGGTGCTAACAGAGGCTTAGCTTAACGTGGCTCTGCGGTAGCGTTGCTGCGACCAGCTTTTAGATGTTACTGATGTTGAAGTGGGTTGGAACATGTAGATTTAAGCAGGAGTGGCTTGTTGTGATGCAGTATCACAGCCTTTCTTAGAAAAAAATGTTTTTTTCTCGCTTTTTCAAAAATACTAGTTTACATAGAAAACATCATACTAGGCTCTGAGCTTTTAACATGCTACATTAGACACCTCAAGCTGCATTTTATTCTACATCAACACTGGAAATGTGGTTTAAAACTATAGGACACCTTTAAAAGTGTAATTCAACATACTGGTAAGGGCATGATTATCCAAGTATGGTTTAAATAAAGGAAGCTGGACATTATCTTAACTTTAAGATAGTTTTGCCTCTCATCTGAGTTAAAAATGCAGAGAACCAGTGTTTCAAATTCTAGTGATAGTTTAATAAATGCAAACTAATAAGCCACTCCCATCACGTTTGCCTATTGAGGGTCTTATTGTCCGTTGCTATCACACATGGAAGTTTGATTTTCCGTGAAACTGTCAGGTGATTTAATTCCAAAATTGTGTAGTAAGTTTAGGAGTGTTAAAGGGTAAATCACACCATGGGTGGAGACTTAATCCACCTAAACTTCCTGTTAGTAAAATGTACCTAGCGGACCGAGAGAGCGGCACTGAAGCAGTGATTGACAGCACACACACACACCCGCGCTGTCGAAGATTCTCAGTTGGAAAAACGAGTCGTTAACAAGCACACGAGCACATACACAGCAGACTCACCACTCAGGAGAACGAGCAGACACAGAAACTGCCGCAGGCTGGAGGATTTCATGTTCACCTCGATCACTGGAAGAAAGGGGAGGAGTACTTTTTTGTTAGGAGGTGAGCGGCTCTTAGCCGTAACGTTTCATATCGGCAGGGGAGTGGCCGAGTCAGATGGAGGTGCGTCTGAGACTCAGCTGAAGTCCAGTGCAGCTCAGCCACGTAGTACAGTAAAGACAATGTCACCCTGCAGCTCTACAGCCATCAGACGAAAGGCCTGCATGGTGGATCATTCCTGAAGCTGCTGCCTGGCTGCTGAGGACTTTTAAATGACTGGTTTTATTAAAAATACTCTCAAACTCCAACAACGAGCTCTCTCTCTGATTAATGACACCTTTTTCTTTTCTGTCAGACGATTACTCTATTTGTCCAAAGTGCTGACCTTCAACATTTAAACCACATTTGATCTTTTGGAATGAGGAGCTTAAACCAACCTGTCTACTACAACGATGATGAAAGTTACCTGATCTCACCTGGATATGAAAACCATCAAACTTCCACTGAACCAATAGGATCGTGTGATGTTGCAGCGCCACAGTAAAGTGTGACAGATGGTGCAGCCCTCCACCAACAGTTGGCTGAATGAGTAGTGCACATTATGCTGGAGGATCCTTGTGACCCCATCAGTCTAGGTCCGAGCATATGGCCAACAAAACCATAAAACCGCCTTCCTTTACCCCTGAATCATATTTGATCCTTTCACTGCTGTTACAAGGATTTCATTCCTGTTTCATATTGAAGCTTAAACTGGATATTTTAGTGCATTCTCGGGTTAAATCTATGAGCAGTTTTTCATTTTAGTTAACTTTAATTTGTCTTTGACAAAATTAGCTTTCAATATACGTCAGAACAGATAATGTGTAGAGAAAACGTCCCGTCAAACCTTCTGACCTTAAATGGAGCCTCTGTCTGCATTTATGATCAATGACAGACCAGATAAGGGATCAAATTAGATCCAGTCGATGCTAAATACAAGAACTCAGTGTAAAATGTGCACGGGAAGCTTACGCAGCAGATTATGTTTTATCTCTTCCAGCAGGAAGCCTCTTTTAGGTTTTCCTCTTGTATAAAAATTAGGCCTCCCTCTTCGAACTCCCAGGAACCACCAGCAACAACATTTACAGGCCTTGAAGTCTTTCTTTCACACCAGGCTTTGATGGGACATCCTTGCTTCAGGCTGAGCTGGCGGCAAACTAGCAAACAAAATGGAATTAAATGACTCCATTATCCAACTAAACAACATTTTTTCATTTATTTTAAAATTCAGGAGAAGGGTGCTTAAATGAAAAGAAGAAAAACAACCCACCCCTATGGATCTCGGAGCTATTTACGGTGTCGAAGAACACGTATTCAACACAATGTTGTCCGTCTAAAGTGGAGCATTGAGCGCCTGCAGCTGCTGAAGATAATCAGGAGCCTAAAATGTTCTGATGGGCTTCTCCCTCCCTACTTTTTATTTTCAACACACTGTATGACTTCCCTGAGCCACAGCCTTCATTATACTCTGACAGTTACTTTTTAGAAATGCAAATGGAAAACAGCCTTTTGGTGGAGAGTGGATTTGTGTTTAACAGCTTCAGTTGTTACAGAGTGATACGTTACAGTAAATCTGGACAGAAACTAAACCAACAGGGAAAACCACTGGCTTTGGTGATGAAACAGTAAAAAATCACTGGCTAAATGCTTTATGCAATTTAACTTTAAGTTTGAGGGGCATTAAGACGTAAAACATAAGGATTTTTACTGTCATGCATGTGCATAACAGTTTTGTTGTGAGCGCTCAGGTTGAAATATGGAAGCCCTGAAAGGCAACGGAAAAAATATTATTTTTCTTGTGGCATTTTTCTAAGTTTTCTTTTT
>SSNS01000148.1:1322142-1339865 GCA_006937985.1 Aphyosemion australe | reverse complement strand
TAAGCCCAGAGAGGCAAACGGAAAAAATATTTTTTTCTTGTGGCATTTTTCTAAGTTTTTTTTTTTTCCCTTAGCCCAAACTGGCAAAGAAATTTTTTTTTTCTCCCACAAATTTTCTGAGTTTTTTTGTTTTTTTTCCCAGCCTGGACAGGCAAATAAAATATTTTTTTTTCTCCTACCAATTTTCTAAGTGTTTTTTTTTTTCTTTGCTCACTCAGCCCTGGAAGGCAAGAGGAAAAATGTGTTTCAGTAATGTAATTCTTTTTTTTTTTTTGGTTGCTAGATGACCTCAGATAGGATCGTCAGCCTTCATCTCATCCTAAACCAACCTTCTGGTTATCTCAACATCCAGAAACCTTTTCAGTGGTCTTCTTCTTCTTCTCTTTCCAGGCAGCTTCCTCTCTCTTCTCTCTGCACACGTCCAAACCACGTCAGCCTTGCATATCTTAATTCTGTCCTCCCGTCCCAAGCTGCCCGTCTGATGTAGTCATTTTTAATCCTGTCCACTCAGGTCACTCTTTTTGGAAGTGTTAACATCTTCAAAGAAACACTTCCATCAGGTTTGCTTTAAGCTCCAACAGAGACACCTCCCCCCAGGACCTCAGGATTCCCTCTCTCATTTCCCAAATTGCTCATCCTTGATTCTTCAAACAAACAAAGTGAGGACAGGATAAAGGACTTCTGACAGGACTTTATCAAACTGAGAAATCCTTTCTTTACAGCTCTCTTTTAAATCCAACAGTTAAATGTGAGAAATAACACAGCAGCGTCATCGAACCTTCGTTTTGTTGCAACACGAAGCTGTTTGAGTTGAGATCTATTTCCGGGCAACGGGCAGAAGGAGTCTGGAGGGAGAAGTGGAGGAAGCATCAATTAGACAAATGAGACGAGCCGGACGGCTGCAGGACAAAAGGAACTTTTTGGAGGTGAAGGAGAAGCCACGTCGAAGCTCTGTGGAACAATGATGTAATTAAGTCTTTGGAAGGTGCAAACATTGCAATGATGGTGTGTGATATTATATAATCTGCAATATATAGATGAGAATATGTAACATATACTGTAAGAATAAAGTTAGACATGATATTGCAGCTGGGAGCAGCTCAGTGTGGCTGAATCAGGTCTGAGTGAAGCGCTGGAATGAGATAAAAACTGCAAACTGACTCAGTTCATGGCTTTTAATTTTCATTCAGATCAGAGGCAATCTGTTCCGTTCATTCATTCTGTTTATTAGTACATATTTCTGACCTTCCTGCCACAGCCCAGAAGTAATGAGAGCGTTAATCTCCTAATCAGACATTGCCCTGTCTAACACGGCCCCAGAGTGCCACTTCAGGCCTCCGAGAGCCAATTCAATCAGCGCTAATTGTTTTCAGCTGCTTTTAAAATGACCAAAAACAACACTTTAGATCAGGGCTATTCAATTCTGCTCCTGGAGGGCCACTGCCCTGCATGTTTTAGCCATTTTCTTGCTCCAGCACGTCTGAATTAATGACTGAATCACATGACCAGCATGTGCTCAAATTCTTCGAGAGCCTGTCAATCACCCGCTGGCTCAGGTCGGGTGTATTGGTGCAGAGAAACAGAGAACATGCAGGTAGCAGCCCTCCAGGACCAGGATTAAATAGCTCTGCTTCTGATGCTGGACAAGTCGGTTTTCACACACCTGAACTCTTGTTTTACACATTCTCTGTAGCTGAAAATGGTAACATCTTGAGATAAACATTTTTAAAATTGCAGCTCTACCCTGAAAGCACTGCCTAATAGTCCTATTAGCTTTATAAGCACACACATTGAATGTGCATTTCTGCCTGCAGAGATATGCTGCAGGTGTTTCATTTTGATTTCTGTTCTGTGTTCATCAACATTTGAATTGATTTTGCAAGTTTGGTCATTTATTGTGTGTTGATTTACTGAATTCTTTAATTAGCAGTCTTGACCCGTACCCTTACTTCACACTGGAAGCATCACCATCGCGGAACGGTTAACTCGCGGGTTTCGCTGCGTGCCAGTACACACAAGGAGAATCTCAGCCAGGAAGCGGCTTCTCTGCCGCACTCCTCACTTCACTCACGAGATCCCTCAAGTCTTCAAAGGTCACGGTTTGTTTATGACATCCGCCATTAAACCAAAAAGAAGGAATCACGTTTAATATCTCTGTTTGATGTCATGTATAATGTTGTTCCTCTCCACTGCCAGGATTAAAGCCATGAAAAACACACTGTTGCATTTCTCGAATGATGCAGGGAGTAAATTAGCCATGAGGTCACACGTATAGACGTAATCTACATAGATGTGAAATTGCTTCGCTGCAATAGACTGTTGGGTAATAGTTGTTTTTAAATCGCGGTTCTCATTCAGTAGCCATTTAATTGGTTTTTAGATCAGTTGGTCATTTGAACTTAATTCTGAAGACATTTTGCCATTTTACCAGACATCTTGTCTGGTAAAGGAGTTATTCAGGTTTTGGCTACACTGTTACCCAGACACAATAAAATACCAAAAAGAAGCAATGACCCCACAAAGCCTGGGAATTTGTGCTCAAATGTGAATTAATTCCATCTTTCTAGGTCAAATCCTGTCTTTGCTTTGCCTCCAAGACAACCTGCCACTCGTAAAAAAATAAACCGCAACTCACAAAAAAGGAGCATCTGTCCTGTCATATGGTAATCTCTGCTCCATAATGCCTCGTTTAAACCAACCAGTTATCTCAGCAGCATTCATTCACATTTTCTTCATTCTGTAACCCAAAATCTTTCAATCTTATGCTTGTGTTGATGCTTTTATTTAAATGTTCTAACATCGAAGAGTCCGCAAATTGATTGGATCAGTAAACTTAGGGAAAACCAATGCATCACTTTGACTTTAGGGATTAAAATGCTCTGTCTTTGAAAAGGCAGACTTAACTTTTTTTTTTTAAACACCAAACAACTAATGAATATTAGTTTAATATGAAATTCACTGAAACTCACCTACTTGACATCTGTCGATCATAAAATCCTGGAGAGGCTCCAGTCTGCATATGGGAGAGAACAGCTCTGCAGACAGGCTGGCGGTGTCTATTTCCTGCGATGAGTGTCCTTTGAACATTCAGCACCATATGGGACTGATGGCTCCATTCTGAACCTCTCGTTTAGTGGTTTCTTTCTTTTTTTTAACTTAACAAAGCAAAGGGTAGAAAGAGCTTGGTTATCGTGTTGCTTTTTCATCAAAGAAATAGAAAAAATAAATAAATATGTCTGATGACTTATCAAGATTTTCCTATCAAGGCTAAGTGGGTGCACTTCAAAGGCCTTTAGAGGAAACTCAGCAATCAGCCATGTGCATCCGCATCGGAGGGGAAGAATATCCTTCCTCTATCTGTCACTGAGCTTTAGCTAAATCAAATATCCCTTCATTCTGGCTCTACCTTCTCTAAAACTGGATTTGGGAGAAAAAAGGAGAATTTAGAGTTGAAATTGCGGGTGTCAAATTATCGCATTAATTGAGATTAATTAATCACAGCCACATTAAGTGCAATATTTTTTTAATCGCGTTAATTTCATTTTTAATCTATAACCTTACTGAGACTTTTCTAGCCTACCTGTTGGAATTTTTTATTTTAATTTTTTATTTTATTTTATGTAATTATCCATCCATCCATCCATTTTCTCCCGCTTATCCGGAGTCGGGTTGCGGGGGCAGCAGCCTAAGGAGGGAAGCCCAGACCTCCCTCTCCCCAGCCACTTGGGCCAGCTCCTCCGGGGGAATCCCAAGGCGTTCCCAGGCCAGCCGAGAGACATAATCTCTCAATAATGTAATGAATTTAAATAAAAATACATCAAAATGAGGGATTTTCTCAGCCATTAGTAGGTGAGATTAAAAAAGAGATGAATTAGATTAATTAATTAATTACAGCTCATAATTAATTCATCTAAAAAATTTAATCTCATGACGAGTTGAAATTATTGCTTATTTTCCTAGAATTAGATTAATTCCAGTGTAATTATGTTTTATTAGAAAACAGTAAATAGAACGATAGGAGAAATTACAAAACATGCATCTAATGAAAGAAACTCATCAGAAAGACTATTGTTGTGTGTTCAAATCATATAAATAATTGGGATTTTCCACCTATTTGAAAGTGGGTTTCTAACGTGACAAACATCCTGGTTTAAACCAGAATTCCTTAATGAAGAGCTTAGATCAATGCTGGACCAGATGAGGATGGAAAGCTGCAGTCTGCAGCAGATCTCGGCTCTTTTGGTCCATTTTTCTTGAGTAAATGGTTCCTCAGGGTAGACGCCTTGATTTAGAGCCTCTTTTTTCCTATTTAGCTGACAGTTGTCGTTACATTTGAAACTAATTGTGGTCGGTGAAAGCTTTGTCATGTGACTGGAACATCTCAAACCCAAACCACTAAAGTTTCTAATCCAACTTTCTAACCATCCAACTTTCCATGGACGAGCTGTTGATTATTAAAGTCTTTGTTGTTGTTGCACATGATGATAATGAGACGTGTTAAATGTTTCAGAGACCTTCTTCTACCATCATGTCCACCACAAGCGGACGGATCCACGTTTGCAGAAGAAGCAAACTGCACCTGTGATGTTGGTTGATTATTTGTGACCTTGGGCTAATTAGCACTCCTCATGGTAGACTGAAGTCGTTATAAAAATAAGCTGACTACATCTGTGTTCACAAAAAAGTGGAGTGTTTAGTCTAAACAACAGCAGGGGCCACTCTCACTGGAGCTGCCTCTGATTAGAGACTCCGAGCTAATTTGACTGGTGGAGAAAAACTGGTGGTGAGGAGCTTGTTGTTACATAAAATAGAAGAATTCATCCGATTCAGATGTTTGTTCTGGGAGATATCGAGGTCAAAGATCTGTTGATTGATTTTTACAAAGTGTCTTGTAACTACAGGTGTCCCCACCTGTGAGAACAATTGTTGACAAACATATCAAAACTAAACTGTTTTCTAAAAAGAATAATACAGTTTTAATTTAACAATCAGGGGAAAAAGACATAATGTTGATATCATGACAGCTGAATGTTGAACAGATATTATATTAATATTATATTAGTGTTATATTTATATTATATTATATTATATTATATTATATTATATTATATTATATTATATTATATTGTGTATATTTTAGGAACTGGACTAACATCATAAGTAGTGACACCTGCTATCAGTCAGTCATTGGTTGTTTGCTCTGATCTTGAAAGCGTGTGTTGGTTTTTTTATTCTGGACTTTATTTCTGTTAATAAAGTTTGATTTGGTTTCATTTGATCTAAAGTTTACTTTTAGATCATTTTATTACAATCCTTTGAGTGCTTCATGAGATATTTTGCTAATGCTACAGACACATAAACAATAACACACACACACACACTGACACAAACAAAATATTGTCTTTTGCATCGTGGCAGACTTGATTAAAAAATGTACAATGCAATAAAAATGTGAAGTATTTATCAATGATTTGTCTCAAATAAAACATGTTCAGTGCGGTGGTGGCAAGTTAACATTTGTTTAATATAATAATAATACAATATATTATATTAATATAATATAATATTACTATAATATAATAGAATATAAATATATTAATATAAATA
This sequence comes from Aphyosemion australe, assembly GCA_006937985.1. Classification (NCBI taxonomy): domain Eukaryota; kingdom Metazoa; phylum Chordata; class Actinopteri; order Cyprinodontiformes; family Nothobranchiidae; genus Aphyosemion; species Aphyosemion australe. The sequence goes on along the minus strand of SSNS01000148.1, from coordinate 1,334,258 downwards.
TAATATAATATTAATAAAATATACAACTAGTAAACTTTTGGAGTCAAGTTGAAAGAATGTTATTTAACATAAAATGATCATGTTGCCATAGCTGAGTCATGACACATACAGTGGTCTGAGCGCTAACTGACTGTAAAAGATTTTATGACATCATTAATAACATGATTTTGAACATTTGACAAACATAAGATGGTCTTGTTTTAAAAGTCTAGCATAAAAGAAAACAGGTGATTCAGGTTTTTCAGAATTTACACATTTTACATCATTTTTTCCAACTACATTCTAATATAATAAATGATGTTGATGATGTAACATTCTCATTGTATAATACTTGTTGCATCAAGGTTTTCTGTGTGTAAATTTTGTCTCTGCTTGTTAGGGAACACAAAACAAAAGATATGTACTAATTAACTAAATGCTTTAAAAAAACACCATTCATATCGTGGAATTAGCATTAAAGTGTTTTCTTTTAGTTCATGCAGTATTAAGAAATATATATCAGCTTTGATAAAATGATGCCTCGGGTCGACCCAGGACACGATGGAGGGATTAAACATCCAAGCTGGCCAGGGAACACCGTGGGGTTACGGGGGGAGGTTGCTGATGGTTGGACCTGCTGCACCCCATGATGAAAAAAAAAAAAAATCAGTTTTAAAAAAACATTTGATCTCACACAGAAAAGGTTCAAGAACATTGTTTATTTACAAGTTGACTTGATGGCACAGGAATGATTGAAATAATGAGTCACATTAATTCTGATTAAACTAAATTAATTTAAAAAGAGGAACTAACTGAGCTAAAAAGTAGTAATCAGTTACTAAGGCATCATTTAATATTCATAAATTATTGAGTCTTGTTTGAATTTTTGATCAAAAATTTAAAAAAGAAAAAAACAGATTTGTCAAAGTTTCCCACTTGTTTTTTTTTTTTTTTTTGCAATCTGTTTTTCCTTCTTGAGGGTCAATAATTAAGTTCCTCTGGATTGGTTAACTGGAACAAAAACATCCAATATCTCTGTTCAGATCTCAGCCTCTGCTTTTGGACATGAGGAGTAAAGAGATGCTGATGTCATTAGAAGCATTAATCCATTCCAAACATAGAACACACCTCAAGTCTGTGTTGATGGAGAATAATCCTAAAATGCTCAGTGAATATGCAGCTATGTAATGCTTCATCACACAGATGCTGCAGGTGATTGATGCTGGAGTAGCATTAAGGTTCGGTCTGCAGCACTGCGCTGTGTTGGAAGGATGGGGAGTATCAAAACTGCAGCAGATACTCTGCAAATGTAACAGATGGAGAAAAAAGTGACAATGCACCAATAAACCCCTCCCAGGGTTTCAGTGACTGAATCTTTCTTGGATGAAAAGAAATTATCTGACCATTCTAAAGAAGAGGGAAAAAAAGTATCCAGCCAATTATTGCATACCCTGGCCCAAACAAGATAGCTGTTGAAAAATGCTAATTCTTCACATTGTGCATTCCATTACAGCAGAAGTGACAGCTCTTTAATATTATGATAACAGTGGGGGGAAAAAAGGCTTTCATTCAACAAACTGAGCGGCGCTAGCAGCTGTAGAGAAAGCAATTTGCATGCTGAAATTCTCTGTGAAATGCCTGCAGTGTTTTTAATCACTCGACATTAACAAATCTTTTAATTACCATTTGTCAACAACTGTGTTCAGAATAATTTCTGCCACCTAATACTGTGGAGCTGAAGGATTAGGTGGCTTAAGTGGATTTTCTATCACTGCTCTCTCGGTTTTTTTGTCTTTTTGGGGTGATGAAGAGGCACCATCATGATAAATGATTCTCTGTGAAAGCAGAAGAGAATTCTTAAAAAGGTGAATGGTGGCAGGAGGTGGAACTATTCCAAGAAACGTCAAGAGAGCGATAGAAAAGCTCATGAACTCAAATTTACTCTAATGGCTTTTAAATAACAAAACCGAAACACATTCTAGGAAATAGGAGCTTTGGACTAATGTGTTGAAATACATTTGTATAATTTTACTGCATCTATAAAATTTGTAAATATTTATGCATCTAATTTAGTTCCTGAAGAAAATCTTTGGCAAAAAGACATTAAGCTCACTAAAATGTTGTTTTTATGGCCTCTATTGCAGATTTTTTTTCTGCTGCTACTAAAAATGTTGGAGAGAAATCGAATTTTCATCAGATATGCTAATGTTTAAATGCTTTATAACCAAGGGCCAAACTCCACCTGCTGAAAGTGAACCCAACACGGAAGTGACAAAAGTTGCAGTTCCCTCCACATCCACTAGGGGCTGGCTCCAGAAAGGAGCAAGTTCCCATTGACTCCCATGTTAAAAATGCCAACTTCACAGCAGAAATAAACATGTTTACAGCCTGGTTCAAAAATCCATTTTAGGTTTAATAGGTCTAGTTTACAGTCCTGACAACTCTGAGGGGGTGATTTTTTTGTAACTCACCTGTTTAGATGTAATTAAAGGTAATGCATATCAGGTTTCTGAATTTCAAGAAAGAACCGCCCTCTCCACGTTTTGAAAAACGCACGCCATCGTTGAAAAGAGTCTCCTAAAAAAACTCTGGTCTTATTTCTCACTTCGGAGGCCTTTCTCTTCTTATCATTTCTTCAAAGACACTTTTTCTCTTGTGAATCTCAGCCATTTTCAAAAGAACCTGGTGAGAATGGAGAGGTAGAATGAATGGATGAAGGCGCGTCGCTCTGCACAGAGTGCGCATGCACAGGAAGTGAAAACTAACCCAGGAGCGCACACGTATGATAGCCTTGCATTAGTTTCACCAGAATGATTGACAATGATGTGGACCAATGGTTTAAATGATCCACCCGAAAGTAAAGAATGTCCAAAATACCGTTAAAGCTTGAAATTATGAATACTTGGGGGCGTGTGTATTTGATTGACAGGTAGCAGATAAGCTGTCAGCGCTAGCAGCTTGTCCCCCTGCTTGCTCCAGGGAGGGCCTCAGCCTCATGTTAAAAGTGCTACAGCAGAACTGCAACTTTTTGGCTCAAAGCGCCCGCCAGCCTCTGTTAGCTTTAGTTAGCTCAGTTAGCTTGTAGCTACATCAGCTCAGAGTTTGATGGGCATCAATAATCTGCCTCCACCCTCACAGCCTCACTCTCAGTTCCATTTTTTTATATTCCGGGGGTGACGAGACGCAGCCAAGATGGCGATGGTGGGAACCGCCCACTGGGCTTCAATTCAGCTCTTCAGAAACCTACAGGTGGCTCTATAGAGGCTCTGTTCATATTATATAGGCCTATACATTCTATGAGTATGACCCGGTATCAGGGTTATGGAAGTTAAAACATTATCAAAAATATTGTATTGATTCAGATTGTAAAAGGTCAGAATCATAAAACCATAAAACAACAGAGATCTGCAGTAGTTAATATGTAAATTCTGATATAATCAAATCATGAAACACTGTTATATCGGTATCGGTAAAAATAGGAATTTTATGACGTTTTCTACTTCTTCTGGTTTTGCAGCGCACCAGGCTAAAGACCAAAGGTGACAGATCCTGTGCTGCTGTGGCCCTCAGACTCTGGAACTCTCTCCCCCTGAGCAGCTGAAGACTCACCTGTTCAGGCTGGCTTTGATGTGACCTGCTGTTCATCCTCTTCTTCAACACCCTTTAACTCACAAAAACTAAACTGGGAAAAGTTCCAGAGGGGTCTCAGATGCTCACGGTGACTCTGCGCAACACATTTTCTCTGTTTTTCTGTGAACTTTCTAAGAATCCCAGCAGCAAGAGGAAACTGGCTTAACTGATTCCAACTTTCTATTCAAACCTAACAAAGACAATTTCGTCTACTTTAACGGCTTCATTTGCTGTCATGAACGAGAGTCCAGAGTTTTCTGCTTGAATAAAAACTAAATTCATCTTTTTTTTTTTTTTTTTTTGGAAAAAACATGTAGGGCAGTGAACCTCAACTGACGGCCCGCGGGCCACATCCGGCCCGCCAGACCTTTCCACCCGGCCCCTGAACCCTTTGGGCCCTAACGTCCCCCAATTGGGAGACTTTGAAGTTTAGCAGCAAATCCATTCCCAAAAATCAATAAATATCGTCAAGCTGTACCTCTAAAGACCCGGCGGAATCTTGGCTACAACACCATATAAACCTTTTTTACGTGACCAAAACTCCTGCTTCATGTGTGAGGGTTTTAGCCACATTTCTGTCTCTAATGCTGCTAAAAATCAAATTGTACACACATTCTATCCACCCATTATGAATTATTGTTCTTCACTTTATCAAACTCAAACTTTGTACAACTAATGTCAAAATTTTAAATCAATCAAAATGTGACCAAAAGTAATCTAATCGACCTTGTGGTTACAGTAATATGCTTATTAAAGGGTGTGTGTGTAATTTTCTAGCAGCTTTTTCAACAATAGGCTTTGGGCCAATGAGGAAAGAGAAAATGCATGTTCTGCTTTGTTTCTAAATAGAATAGAATAGAATAGAATAGAATAGAATAGAATAGAATAGAATAGAATAGAATAGAATAGAATAGAATAGACTTTATTGATCCCACAGTGGGGAAATTCACTTGTCACAGCAGCACCATCACTCAGAAGGTAATTAGAAGAAGATAAAAAATAAACAAGGATACATGTATATACACATAGGCAGTAATCTAGTATTGTAATCCTAGATCACTAAAAAAAAACACAAATAAAGATAAAAACAGACTTGGTACCAGCACTATGCAGCATACTGTAAGAGACACAGACAACAGTGAGAATCCGGTATTGCACAAGTATAGAACACATGAATATTGCATTGGTGTTATTGTGCACCAGGATGATACCAGTACAGCTTAAACTGAACAGTTATACACTCTTACAGCAGAGGGGATGAAAGATCTGCGATAGCGCTCAGTTTTACATCTGGGATGTCTCAGTCTACCTCTGGAGGAGCTGTCCATGATCTCCACAGTGGAGTGCAGTGGGTGGGAGGGGTTCCTTAAGATGGAGGTCATCTTCCCCAGCATCCTCCTTTCACACGTCTCCTCAACAGAATCCAGTGGGCAGCCCAGAACCAAGCTAGCTTTGGTAGCTAGCTTGTTCAGTCTCTTCCTGTCTCGGTCAGAGCTGCCTACACCCCAGCAGACCACAGCAGAATGAATAACAGAGCCAACAACAGAGTGATAAAAGGATTTTAGCAGCTGGGAATTAACTCCGAAGGACCTCAGCCTCCTCATGAGATGGAGGCGGCTTTGGCCCTTCTTATACAGAGCATCTGTGTTGTGGGACCAGTTCAGTTTACGCTCACACCAGTCCACAAAGTCCATGATGACTGACCTATACTCCTGGTCGTTCCCCTCAGATACACAGCCAACGATGGCCGAGTCATCAGAGAACTTCTGGAGGTGACAGCTGCTGGTGTTGTAGGTGAAGTTCGAGGTGTAGAAGGTGAAGATAAAGGGTGAGAGCACTGTACCCTGCGGCGCTCCAGTACTGCACACAACCACCTCAGATGTACAGTTGTGCAGCCTCACGTACTGTGGCCTGTTGGTGAGGTAATTGGTGATCCATGAGGTCAGATGTCAAATGAAACAAACTGAGAAACAGCCTTTAACCCTTTATAGGGCAAGCGTCTATATTTAGACACTTCCACTCACATCATAAATGATGTCGGTGTGCCTTTTTACAGACTCTTAGAATTACGAGATTTCACCCAACCAATCATCACAGATCAAGCTAGTCACAGTTAACGCCATGGCGCCATTCGACCAATCAGCGCGGGGCTACGACGCGCCAAATATTGGTGTTTCTGAAAACCCAGAAAACTGCCTTCCTGGATCTCGTCTCCTCTCGTGTTTACAGTTGGATCTCTAAAACTAACAATGCTAGGTTTATGAAACTCTCACATCACAAGGTTGACTAGTGGTGCTAAATAAGGATACATGTGTTCTAAATGTTAAACTCAGTGAAGTTGGTGAAATCAGAGCATGAAAATCAAAGCTGCCATATTTGATCATACGCCCTGAACAAGTAGAAGAAATTATGTTTATTTTTAGGTCAAATCTGTTGTTTTTTAGACTTAATCTTCATGATCATGGTTACAGTAATAACAATAATTATAATATTGAATATATTTTTCAGTTTAAAACTAAGATTTCTATAAAAAACAGAGGGGGACAGGTGTTGTACCAGCGAGTCTCACCATCAGTGATGATGATGAAGAGGAGGAAGATGACACTGAGGCAGATCCTCAAATACATAATATTCTAAAATATTCTAATAATCTATATTTGATCAGAAATGGCATTTAATGTTCTATAACTTCCAAAAATATTCCACAGTAATCTGTTTTTATAAAAGTTTACTGTATTGTTTAATAATTGTGATATATTCAGTATTATTCTACAGTGAAATAATGTTCTAAAATTAGCTAAATTATTCTAAAGTGTCTTATAATTATCTCTATTATTAAAAAACAATGTTTGTTTTAACTTGTTCATGTTTTTTATTTTGGGATTTCTGTTACCAGAACAGGGCCAGCGTCCATATTTGAGCACTTCATTTTCTCTGATTTTCTCCATGAAAATAAATATTTTTGAAAATTGTAAAAACAGAAAAATACTTTTGTTATAAACCATAATAACACCCAGGGGTTGAAATTTAAAATTTTAAACTACTTCAATGAGTGCCCTATAAAGGGTTAATCACAAATGATTACAAAGTCATAGCTCTCATTCATTTTTTTTATTTAGTCTGCAGCAGTTCTTAGAATGTCTGTTTTTGTGCTTTCTACCATATTAGCGCATAATTGTGGTGTTTATACAAAAACTGCCCACAGGAAGAAAGCAACACATGTACAAGTACAATATTTACCTGGTTGATAGGCAGAGCCAACTAAACTAAACGCTGAAATAAAAACATACATTTGGATGGAAAATTGATATATTAAATTGTTAAAAAAAATTGATACAGTAATAATTGAACTTTATTTTGGTGTCTGCTGGAAAAAACTCTGGTTTTGGGTTTGATAGATGCAGATTTATTACCATCTTGTGTTAAGATTGTAACCTGTTGCGGTTGTGTTGCATGCAAAAACTAAAGATGACATCTAATGTTAAAGTGTCCTGTTGCTGATATAGATGCAAATTGAAAGAATGTGAGGATGAAATGTGGTGCTCAAGCGCAAACTGATGTAAAAACATTCATAATTAAAGACCAAAGTAGTACAATGAGTCTTTGTGACAAATTACAGGATTAATCTCATTTTCTTTTTTGCTTCAGACCAATAAAACATGGATGATTGCTTTGCTGCGCTGAAACGCATCATGTTTCATATTGCTTTGCTGTTAGCTCGCCTAATAAAAAACAAAAACAGAGTAAAGGGCAGAAACAAAATGAAGTAACAGCCGTGTCTCTTTCTGTTCTCTTCTGGTGAATAGAAATAAAAAGGTAGGGGCATGAATAAATAATCAAATGCTCCCTCGCCCAACGGGGGCGGGCGGGCGGGGGGGTGTCTCATATAATACAGCAGCACTCGAGCATTCACAGAGCTGGAAAAAGAGAGCAATTTAGCTCAGGGCTGAGATAAGACTGAATACTGCCTTCAAAACACTGTTAATCATCACAAGGAATTCACAATTCCTCTCTCCCGCCAACACTGACACAGCTCCTTTACTTTTAGAGTCAAAGGCAGAGCGTTGAGGAGACTCTCGAAGCATTTGTAGAGTTTCAGGAGGGCTCAGAAAAGGGAGGGTTGTCACGAAGTCACAATTCTGCTTCAGCAGAGACGAATATTATAAAGACATGTCTCTTATGAAGCCATGATTGGTCAAATGGCAGGAAACTAGTGGCACCCCCAAGGGGTGGCCAGGGGGGGGGGCATGGCCACCCCTAGAAAATTGCAGACCACCCAAGGAAGACCAGTGTCAAAAAATCATATTAATGTTCACTCAAACCATAAATGCATCTTATTTAATCAAGACATAAATGTAAACCCCAATAAAACATTATACAATTAATGAGTAAATAAATAATCAGAATTTTAAAAATGTATATATATTTGTGCTGCTAACACTTTTCAAATAAAAGTTTATATCTCCATAGTTTTTGTGAAGACAGCAACAGGCAAATTAAACTAAAAAATAAAATTCTAAAATAAATTTTGAAATAACATTTCAAATAACTGAAATGTATTTTTCAGAAAATTTTGTTTCTCAAATTTGAGTTAAAGCAACATTCCACAACTTTTACACCTTAAAATTATGCTTTTTTGTAAAGTTTTTGCGTCATACTATTATCTATTATGTTCATTTTCATACCTGTGATAGTGTTGGGGGGGGTTCCACGTCTGTTTACTGCACTATAGAGTTTTTGAGCTTCGGGTAGCCACAGGATGTACTGACTGGGTGTCGTTTTATGGCAGAATATGGCAAGCCAAAGGGATAAAAAAGCATGCGTTCTAAACGCGCGTTATGCAGTGCATCGCCACAGGCTAAAATCTCCCAGAGTTACCACAAGGACCAATTTGGTGTGCCACCCCAAAATTTTCTCTGGCACCCTTATCAAAATTTTCTGGGGGCGCCCCTGCAGAAAACCAAAAGTGTTTTGTTGTTTTTCACAAGAAAATGTTGTCTTTTAGGAAATCAGTAATAGCGGATGAGTACGGAAGAAAATCCTCACACAGCACGAATAAATACTTATTCAGCAGCCTAAACATGGAAACTTGTTATTTTTAGGTTTCTTTTCCCTGCTGCTAATGAAAAAAGAGCCGTGTGAGAACACTAAAAAGTGTATTTTCCATATTTCAGCAGTTTGTAATCACACAAAGTTTTACAGTTACAAGATGCTTTAGATCATAAAGTTGTGTGTCTGTGAATGCTGCAGAAAATCTAAACAACAGCCTCAGGCAGACCCGCAGCTGCCTGGATTAGTGGTTTTAGCCCACATCAAACCCTGCACACAAAACCAAGCAGGCCCAGAACTTTTAATAGACAAGCAACTGACAGTATGTTTGGCTTGCTATGTTTAAATAGAGATAAGGAGCAGAACATCTACATGCATATATTTATCGTTCTGTGAGGCTGTTTGCATATGAAGAAGTGGAATGTTTGAAAAGAATATGAAAATAGAAGCTTAGTGAGACGTTGTAGGGTGAAATGTGTCTTCTTGTGCCAGAAAATGTTGACGTCTCAGCAGAAAAATGACGGAAATGTTTCAAACGGGAAAAAAAATGACAAAAACATATAAGAATAATTGTTTTAAACTGACCATTTGATGTAAATCCCTTTAAAAATCTTAAAGAAAATAGTGGAAAACAGCTTTAGGGCCGTGATATACTTGCTGTTTAGCGGCGCGTACGCGTGTTTAAAATGGCTGCCACGCGTAGCTTGTGTTGATTTGAAGCTTCGTTTGTGAGCGTCCCCCAAAATTAAAGCGATGCGCCCGAATGCTGTAATATACGAGTAACCAGTAGGTGGAGTTGACACACTCACCATGTCCGTCTCCGTCTCTGGTTTAGAGGTCTTTCACACCATCTACGATACTGCTGCTGTCTTTTTTTTCTGCCGTAATCTCATAATTAACCAGTTACTGATTTATTTTATTGACGCCATGTTTGTTTTGGTTGCCCCGGCTCTCTATCCGGTTCGAGTACTCTCGTTTGCCCCCTAGTGTAACACTCCAGTACTGCATGCAATGCAGCGCTGTGTTGCAGCAAGTATGAACAAAGACGCAGCCTGCGCCAACGCGAGGTTAAACAGCAAGTATATCACGGCCCTTACTATACAAAACTACTTCATACTTTCACTGACACGAACGTACATTTAAAGTTTTAGTAATTCTTTGGTGCCTTATTGATGCATTTTGCCTCCTAATTTACCTGTAATGTTCAGCGCTGCTTCTTTTTCTCAGCCCTCCACGTTATTAAAGTCAGTTTTATGTTGGAATATAAACCAGGAAGTGACGGATGCTGAAATGAAATGTGCTCTTTACTCCTGCAGCTCATTGATTTACATAAATCCTGTCTGTTTTTGTTCTTCATCCTCGCTGATTTACTTTTTTTTTTAATCAAAACATAGAAGACGGATCAAAAACACAGCATTTGCATTGGGAGCCTCTCATAAACCAAACTAATGAAAGAAAAGAAAAGCATGTTTGAGATCAGACACCCCCCGTCCTCCTACTCGAATACTGACAGGCACATTTCAATCCTGTGAGCGAGAAGGAGCTTGTTGATCTTCTGGCAGGAGATTCTGGCACTCGATCAGGACCCACCATTAGGATATTTTCACAGAGAGGGAACTGCTGCTTCCCACCAAAGCCCACGTCACATCTGCTGAGGACACACTCCTGACTAAATGAACTAGAAGCAGCCCTCTGATCTGACTAAGTGCCAGTAAGAGCCTGTCAGAGAATGTTTTAGAGAGTAGTTTCCACCGTTCACGAGGAATAGAACAATCATTGTGAGACTGTAAAATTACCACATGGTCTGTTTAGAAATGATTAATGTTCTGTTTATGTTAATAAGTATAGAGGTTTTATCACACTGATTTATTGGCAGATTGTCACCTATATGTTACGTATCATGACTACGTCAGTTTCTGCTGTAGTTGATTAAATACTGGCTCTTTTAAAACCTCTGACTTTGTAAAACTTCAAATCTTAAAAAAACAAAACAAGCAACACTCTGTTTTTAAAGGGGACATTTTATGCCACAGGTGTCGAGCTCCGGTCCTCGAGGGCCGGCATCCTGCACCTCTTTGTTGTTTCCCTGTTCCAACACAGTAGATTCACCTGTGCAGCAGCTCACCAAGCGCTCCAGAAGCCTGTTAATCACCTGCTGATTGAAATCAGGTGTGTTGAAACAGGGAAAACACTAAAGTACGTGGGATGGCGGCCCTCAAGGACCGGAGTTTGACACCCCTGTTTTATGCTAAACTCACCTTTTGCATTCTTTTTTGCTGCCACATGGGTCTCTACTGCCCCCTATAATACTCCAAACGTCCACCCATTTTCAGTAGGTGTTTGGTTTTAGGAATTATGCGCCTAAAACAAGAAATTTTAAAAATTAGCATAGAAGAACTTCTCACGTGCAAGAAAGAGCTGCTGCTGAGGGAGCGACAGCTCTAATCTGAGCCCCTCCCAGGTACCGGAGTCTCTAGCACCCTGAGCAGAGGATGGGTGGGCAGGGTCAGCTCTAGCTTGTTTTCTTAAAGTCCAAGTTCACTTACCCCTAATCCACACTAGAGGCCTTAGCATCATGAAACAGCAGCGAAAGTTCTCTGCTACAAATAGAATCCATTATTGTCTATGGGTTGATCCAAACCAGTCGTGGCGTGGAACGTTCCAGGTGCGTTGCAGAAGAGGCTGGCCGAGCCGCTAAAGATAGGATTTCCTAATATTTTGACATCTCGCCTCTGATTGGCTAAGCAACACGACTCTACCACTGACTCTGTTTGCAACGTTGATGTTTTATCTCCACAAATAACACAAGACTGGAGGAGTTCTGCTGTGTGGTGGAGTTGCTAATGCTAACAGTTAGCTTCTACTAGCCGAGACGTTCTCTGCTGTTTCCTGGACGCTAAACCAACAACAGCCTTCCCCGTCGTGAGTCAAGATGGGTGAGTCCATGAATGTTAAGTGACAGTGTGACGTAGATCTGTCAGGATTTTCTAATCCTAGAGTTTCACCGTCTATTTTCTATCAGAATCTAATGCAGGAGATAGGTGTAGGAGACTATTTTCATGTTCAGCCTACATGAAAAACTCAGAGTGACTGATTATAATCAGAAATACTAATTAAAAAATGTTTTTATTCAGTGAACCACACCTTTAAGTGAGACTGATTCAGTGCAAATAACATCATAAACATGTTTCTGACATGTGTAGACCATTAATTTATGATATAGTCATAATATGTCGCCTTTATGGACTAAAAGGTTTATTTTATCTAAAATCTGGCTCCTAAAAAAGTCATTTATGAGAGATTTTGAAGTGAAACTATTACATGATGTTTCCCAAAATGTCATCTATTCTCAGAAATCTTTGATTTAGTTTAAAACATGTCAAACAAAACAAAAATTTCATTTCAAATTTCATTCAAAAAATGTAGTGTTCCTTATTGTTGTTGTTTTTTTTTTTTTT
>SSNS01000148.1:1288606-1321942 GCA_006937985.1 Aphyosemion australe | reverse complement strand
AAAAAATATGCATTATTTCTCAGGAACTAACTGTTCCTGAGAAAACCAAGAATGAAATCCTGGTAGCACGGTTTAAACAGTTTCCTTCAAAGAAATTGGAAATTCCAAGTCTCCGAGTCACCAGCGTGCTTCTTAAATGTAACTTATTGTTAGTTTTTCAGGAGGAAAAACAACTTTTTGTTTCATTTGTTGACAATTTTGGTAGAATTAAAAGTCTTAGATGTCTTTGCTCATCCAGTGAAAGCTGACAGTTCTTAAAGGAGTCATCACCTATAATAGCGTGGATATCTACATCCTATTATAGCCTTTTAGATCATTAAAATAAATTGTATTGGAAAAATAAATTAAAAATGTGCTTTTCTCCTTTTTTGTGAAGGGCATATTTTCTCGCGAGATCACACGCAATATTTCGGCTGTCTCGGACGCGTGTGGGACTGAGGGGCACGGTGATTGGTGGAAGGAAGCAGGACGCAGCTTCAGCATCTTGCTCCAAAACAACAAAAGTTATAACTGAACCCGACCTGGCAGTGACCTACAGGATCCAACAGTACGAGCCCTCGCCTCGCCTCGTGCGTAATGGCGCCCTCGTTTGTTGTTGAGTTGGGACAAAGCAAGCTAACAGCCAGGCATCGGCTCTTATGCTGTTGTGAAGATGGAATACACAAACCAATGGACTTTTTGTCGGGATATAGGCGAATCTCGTTTTGGAGTGCGCGTGCTCGTGGGGTGCATGTGAGCTGGTTGAAGAGGGCAAGATTAAACAAACGCGTCAATGTTAAATATCTGCTTCTCGGCCAGTGAAAAATCATTAGAAAGCCATTATAGACATTTTTTCAAGTGAAAAAGTGAAAATTCCAGGTGATGACTCCTTTAAGGTTCTCAGTCTTGGTCATTAAAAGTAAAAATGAAGAGTCTCAGACTTTATACATCCAGTAGAATTCTCCAATGGTTGTTTACTTTAAACTAGGGGTGGGAATTAAACGCGTTAATTTTGATTCATTAATTAGAAAAAAATAACGTGTTAAAAAAAATTAACGCATTTAACCCTTTAAGCCCGAGGGTCCCCCAATTGGGGGATGTTGAAGTTTAACAGCAAAATACATGCCCTAAATATCAATATAGTCAAGCTGCAACCCATTATTATTATTATTATTATTATTATTATTATTATTATTATTATTATTATTATTATTATTATTATTATTATTTTAAAGACAATACCATTATCAAAATGTACTTACAATAGTATTGTACTTTTAGGTCTGTCCTATTTTTGCCAGTGATATACATATTTATTTTTTCTCCTGTTTTGAATTGAAATACAATTTAAAAACACTTTTTTAGAAATTAAAAAATTTGAAATTACAATAATAATGTCAATGACTATTGTTTGATTCTCTGTCTCATTATTTTTAATTTTAAATAATTGCTTTCGGGGCTAATTTTCTTGAACGATTAAAATGCGATTAATCAAGATTAATTAATTACAAAGCCTCTAATTAATTAGATAAATTAAGTCCCACCCCTAGTTTAAACATAATCTAGACTACCCTCATGCTTGATTTCACACAAAGGGAAAATAGAGCTTCAGAGCTCTTAATGGCTACCCACTGAAAAAAGCATCACAGGGAATGGGGAAACATAAGGCTGAGGAGGGGGCGGGGTTCTGGGGCCAAATGATGCAGGAATGAAAGCATGGAAGGAGGTGAGCATAGGAGAGAAAGATGAGGAGGGAGCAGGAAGAGAAAATATCTTGAAAGCAATCTGATGGAGGGAAAGTCTTGATGACGGGAAAGATCAGTCAGAAGCTGCACGGGCATCACAACACATCAAACGCTGATCTGAAACATTTCTGTCAAATGTCAAATCACACTTGAGCTGTCAGCAGCCGGGTGATGCTCTCATTACTTTAGAGAGACGTCATCACATCAAAAAGAAAACGGCGGCAAAGCGTTTCTTTGAGCAGAACACGCCAACACGGATGGGAGCGAGACGGATGTGAAGGAATGAATTTGTACTTTTAAAACGAGCATCTGTGAAATACTTTTATTAACTTAGAAGGCGGGAGAGGAGGGATTTGGTGGTTTGATCGTCTGTTTTTGTTTGACTGCTGACTGACCTCATCTCTTAATGCCACCTGGCTCTTGTGAGAACAGTCTTTGTAATTCTTTATGCTCTAAAGGGTTAACGACGAACATCAGTTTACTCTGTGACAGATTTGATTCCTTCGGAGGGGTTAAATGTTCTCAGCTGATGCTGCTTAGCTTTGAACAGCAGCCACGGTCAGGTTTGGTGGTGCTTAAGCGTTCTGGAAAACATTTAGCCACCAGGTTATATTTGCCTGTCACAATGACTTTACGTCTCAGTTGCAACAGAGTCGCTTTTTCTGGGGAAAGCGTCTCTGAGGAGAGCTCCAAGTGTCGTTTTCTGTGAAAGCGAGAGCAGCTTTGGCTCCCCAGAGCCTCCACGGTGAAATCTTTCTTCCCGCTATCATGCACTCTCATCCTCAGACATCCCGACGCAGCTCGGGAGCATTTTTATTTCCCACCAGCACCCTGCTAGTAAAAGAGCATGTTTATGTGTTTGTGTGTGAAGAACAGATAAAAGAGGAGGTGAGAAATAACAAGTTTAGTGGAGGGGACCTCTAACAACTTTAGTTTTTTATATTTTGGGGGGTTGAGCCGGGAAAGCCAGGAGTGTAAACAACAAAATGAGGTTGTGGTTCCTCCTCCTGCGCCTGAGCACAGAACGGATAATACAGAGCTGTCAGGGAGTGTGAGTTTAAATTTAGCCTGACTTCACTGTGTGTGTGCACAATTAGTTGGAATAAAGCTACAGGATGTGGCTAGCGCGGCTCGCCCATGCTGTCACTCACTCAGAATAAATCCCTCATATTGCTTTCTGAAACCGCCGTAAAAGACAAAGCAGCAACAGGATTCCCCTCCTACCAACAGAGAGGAAAAGGGAATAAAGAGGGAATAGCAAATCCATTTTAATTAGCGATTACTTTACCTTGCTGTTTGTTTTAACCCTGCTCTCTTTCTTCAGCATGCCTCCTGCCTTAACAATGCTGTTCACAAAGCACCGGGGAAGAGGGGAAGGATTTAAACTTTGTTTTTCTTAAGCAAAGTTGACAGAGACACATCGGGTCTCTCTCCTCCCAGCGTGCACGGCGCTCTCTGCTGTCACTGCCAGCTAAACTGCTCCAATTAAGTTTGATCCTTCTCTTTATCTGGTTGTTTGTGTTAGGAAGAAAAAAATGATGGCTCCTAATGAACCACAGAGTGACAGAGACAGCTTCCTGTCCAAGCTCCGGGCGCAAAAAAAAGAAAGACAGGAACGAGGGTGGAAGGCGTACAGTTGAAGCACGTGTGGAAACTCGGTGTTATAGTTATACACCAGCGGAGGAGGAGGTAGAACATGAGTCAGCACTCCTACATCAAAGGGTAAACAAGTATGACTTGCTGTGTGTAGGAAGTGAGAAGCAGGCTCCTCCTGAAGAACTGCTGCACCTCTTCGAGGTGCTAATACTCAAAGAGAGAACACCCTAGAGAGCGTGTGCAAAGTTTTTTATAGTGTATTTGTGAATCACTGGATGATGCAAGGACATCCTAAATTACTCATTACCTTATTAACATAAGAGCCTGTTTTCAGCTCAAACTTTAGTAAAAAGTGTCTCTCAGGCAGTGTAGTTAGCACAAAAACCTAAAATACTAAGATCTTCAGTTATTTTATGGGATTTGATCCAGTAGGTTCACTGCAAAAACTGATTTGTAAGAAAGTAAAAGAGACTGATTCAAAATAGGATAAAATGTCTAAAAATCTATCAATCAATCAAACTTTATTTATGAAGCACGTTTCATACAGCGAGTGCAGCTCAAAGGGCTCAAAGCTACAATGAAAGGACAACTGGATGAGTAACGATGAACAGCAAAAAGGAAGAAGGAAACAGCAGCAAAGGAGCCAAATGCACCGGGAGCAGCAGGATCAGCAGCAGCAGCAGCCCGAGCACCGCCACAGGGCACCCAGAGGAGGCGTGATAAGCACCCAGGCAGCCACAGCCGACCACCGCTCCCAGGGCCCCCACAGAGGAAACTATACCTAAAGATTAAGATAACAGGTTAAATTACTGATATAAGACCAAATTAAAAATAGACGATGGATTAATGAAATAAAAACTAAAACACACTGATAGAAGATAAACAAGTAAAAACATGCAAGGTTGAATATGGAACACGAACACCAAAGCGACATAGTGTATGGAGGTTGTAGTTGCAACAATAGAGCAAGATTTCCAGCCAATGGCGACCTCTATTGGCTGGTAGACGTAAACACAAATCCAGTGTCGTGCCCGTCAAAATAAATATTTGATTCTTTGTTAATTAAAATATGGCTTTTAAAGGAAATACGGTAAATGGAAAATGGCCTGTATTTGTATAGCGCCTTCTTAGGGTTCTACAACCCCCCAAGGCGCTTCACAACACAATCAGTCATTCACCCATTCACACACACACAATCACACGCTGGTGGGGATGAGCTACATTGTAGCTACAGCTGCCCTGGGGTGCACTGACAGAGGCGGGGCCTGCCGTACACTAGCGCCACCGGTCCCTCGGACCACCACCAGCAGGCAATGTGGGTTAAGTGTCTTGCCCAAGGACACAACGACAGCGACAGACTGAGCAGGATGCGAACCTGCGACCTTCTGATTGCAAGGTGGCAACTTAACTCCTCTGCCACCATCGCCCAAGACTGTACCTTCATTCCACACAACTCTAAATATTTTAAATATAGCTTTTTATTAAAATGTTCCATAATCAACCTTTAATTAAATATAGAATAGAAAAGACTTTATTGATCCCACAGTGGGGAAATTCACTTGTCGCAGCAGCACCAACACTCAAGAGGGTAATTAGAAGAATATATAATAAATATTTATAATATATAATAAATATTACAATACAAGTAAATAATAACATTAAAACAGGTTAAAATGAATCTATTAGAAAATAGATGATGTCAAAGTAAAAAGACTAAATAATAAAACACTGATAAAAGATATTAAACAGGCTAAAATAGATCAAAGTCAGCTAAAAGCTAAACTAAAAAGGTGAGTTTTGAGCCTGGTCTTATAAACAAGAACATTCTCTGCAGCCCTGAGTTCCTCTGGCAGACCGTTCAGAGGTGAGGGCCATGAAACTGGAAGGATGCCTTTAGTCTAAAAAGTAAAAAAAAAAAAAAAACCTAGAAAAATAGCACTGGTAAATATTTTTAAATATGTTCAAAATGTTCTTTTTTTGAGTAAAAAAATGCCTCTGGGGTAAGCAAAGTTTACTTGGCTAGAATTCCTAAAACTATCTAATAAATTTAAGTTTAGATTATTTTGCTATAAAGTTCTAAAATATTTACCTTTTATTAAGTAATTCTATTTTTCTAGGAACGTTTTTTTTAGACTGAAAATAAGATAAAATATCTAAAAGGAATCAGTTTTTGCAGTGTGGACACAGGAGAAGAACCGGAGACTTGCAGTGAAAATGGCAACATGAATGAATTGTAAGTTTGCTAAAGTGAAGGTAAACCAGAGATTCAGTAAATCTGATTAGTGTTGCTGCGGTGCTTTAATTTTTGCGAGCTGAGGTTCTGGACTGCACAACCCCATCCAGACAGATGGCATCTAATAAGCACAGCAGTGTCAGAGGGCAGAGACGCTGTCTATCACTGGCTGGGTGTAATTGGAATCAAACTGTTAATATCATCCTGTGTCTGCGGGCCAGGGGAAGAAAAAAAAACGCAATGGATAGGTACAATTATTGTTCACAACGTTGACACCTTTTCTACTTGATTGGACTGACAGAACTGTGTTTAAACTGGAGCCAGACTCACACTGTGCTGGGTGACCAGTTAGAGACACGTGAGAAAACCACAATGAACTGGTATGTAGGACACTCTTTGCATTAGGTTTTATAGGTCTTGTTCACTGAGAAACTGTGTAAGATATTCTTTTTGAAATGCGATCATCACTCTGAGCTGCATATGCACGCTGAATATGAAATTTTTCTTCAACCCTTATTTCCTGCATCAACCAGAGACAGGAAACAGACAGGGAAGCAGTCGAACCAGACCAGTCTCTTCTACGTCACAGGGAGAATTTGTAATTATGGACTCACTAGTGTTATATGTATGTTTTTTAGTAATTCAACTTTTAATTCTCATTTTATTGACAGTGTTTTTTCCATTTTTGTCTTCATTCAGCACTTTGGGGTTGCTTGCGCAACTGTAAATGTGCTATGCAAATAAACCTGACCTTGACCTGGACCCACCTTGACTTGCAACTGCAGAAGGCTGTGTTGGTTTAGTGGCCAGGAGAGAGCTAATAGAAGCTAACCATTTAGCATTACCCCTACTTCACACTGGAAGCATCAGCGGTGAAGAACGGCACCGGAACGCCACTGCTTCAAGTAAGATTCATTATATTCGATGGTGGTGATTCAAACCAGCCACGATGTGGAAATTTTCACCACAACACCACATCTATTATCATTTTGGAGCTAATGAGGCTAAACGTCACTCACCAGTTGTTGAAGTCTTGACGCAGCTATAACTTCTGTCTTTTCGTCCAGTGAGGAAACAAGAGTCACCGTTCGTTCACCACCGCCAACAAGAGTTATGCTTAATGTTTTTCAAATCAATTACATGTAGGAGTGAAATCAACAGCAACAGTTTCATTTTCCTGACTTTATTCTGCAGCAGTCACAAGTATCCTATGACCTGCTGAGAGGTGATAAGGACTTCTATCTATCTATCAACTACTACAAATGTAACCACATTAACTTTTAGCAATAGGCCTAGTGGGAAATAACTTGGTAGCTTTGGAAGTGTTACTGTGATGTTGGACCGAGCTCCACAGAACCACAACTGACACATTTTCCCTTCGGGAGCAGTTGGATTGTGAGTCCCAGCACCACAGTGTGGAAATATGAAAAAGCAGAAGTAGAGATGAAGTGTGTCCCCTACATACTAGGCTGGTCATTATGGAGTTTATTTAAGTCAATAAGCTCTCGCGAGAGGACGCACAATCACGAGAGGATAATTCAAGGTTCATGACAGGATCATTTCTCATACACTAGCGCCAAAGAACTCCTCCGCGTGTGTTTTAAAGTACTCGCGAGTGCAAAAACGCTCCTTGCGCGTGTTTTAAAAGACCCGAGAGCAGATTGTATCCAGTCAAGCACAGACAAGTGTTCCTCTCACACGTAAGTGTGGGTACTACGCGCGTGGAACTGATGATGCACGCTCGCGCAGCCTGCTCTGCTCTCGACTCGAAATTCCTCTCGCGCGGATAACTTTGACTTTTGACAGGTTGGGGGGCGGGTATCAAGGAGCCACCTTCCCCCTGCGTGATTGGTCCGAGAGAACCTGGCTGCAGCAACATAGATATCATATATGTCACTAGATGCCTTACCCGTGCTGTTCGTCAACTGGACGAACGTCCCTAACGTGGCGGCCATCTTACCTCGGACAGCTGCCCCCTTTCCTAACATTGGTGTCAATGGTGAATGTACTATTTAAATAACTCTAACTTGCTCAATTTTCAACCAAATTTCAAACGTTTTGGTTTGTTATAAACGCCAGAGATGTGGCTGTAAAATATGACGGATTTGGCCCGTTAATTTTAAAATGTTAAAGTATGTCCTATCAAGAGTGTTTTTGTTTAAGCTGTTCACTCACCTTCCATCTGCTACCATTGAGAACGGAACGTAAGCTGTCCGAGGTAAGATGGCCGCCGTGTAGGGACGCTGTCGACTCCCAGTTAAGGCACCTAGTGATATATATGATATCTATGGCAGTCAACACGTAACCCTCACCGGAAGTGATTGTTTGAACCCGAAAGTCACGTGTTCTAAAGTCATGATGCCTTTTTTCACAATTCTTTATTGAAATTTACGAAAACGTATACAAAATGTTCTAAAATCAGAAAGCGCTTCGAAATCAAGTTAATATTTTTTTTTGCATTCATATGTAAAGAGGTTCACAGCAGAGTGTTAAAAGTCTTCTTTGGGTCTGCTGGAGCACAGAAAGTTTCAGGAGATCCTTCCAGCCAGTAGCCATCCCCCTCTGGGACATGTCATCACCTGTGCATCAATTATTAGTTTCCTTTAAAAACCAACAAACCCTGCTAAAACTCTGACATTACCTTTTGGGATGAAAATTTTTTTTCATGACACCATCATACTAGTAACATTAGGAACTAGACAAGAGTTCTCATTTTTGCAATAAACTTTATTTATATCACTAAACCCCCTAAAAGTAGAAATAGCCAAGAACAATAATAATGATGATGAAAGACTTGAGAAAGGACGCCCCTGGCTTCATGAGCTCAGCTCGTAGCCTCGTCACTCCTTCATCCTCCAGGATGGTCATCAGCATCTGAAAAACAGTGGAAAGATCCAATCACACCTCATGGGGATCCAAATAACGCACTGGTTTGGTTTCTATGTTCCAAATGAATAAAATATTGACCACAGTCACCTAATAAATTCCTGCTATTTTCAAACCAGACAGATTGACCATCTCACACAAAACCTTTCATGCTCACACGTGAAAATAAGTTTTTTATGTGTATGTAGTGATGGGACTAATGAAGCGAGGCTTGTATGGCGCAGGAAGGGGGCGTGTCCTTTAATCCCCGCTTCAAGGCTTGCTTTATTTCGCAGAAAACCACGTGACTGGTTCGTTTTCTGTGTCACTTTCAAAATAAAAGCTGCCGAACCTCGCGGTGATTTGTGGGTTGTTTTATTTTGGTCCATGTGTCTGTGTGGAGTTGTGATGTAAAAAGACTTTATTGACATTGTTCATCCACATTTTCAGGATCACACCTGTCGAGTCTCCCGTTTTGGGCTTGAAACTGTTTTAAAAACCATAAACTACATTTACTTCTTTTTCCCGCGGTCTTCCTGAATTATTATTCACTGAAAATGTCCGGTATTAGGTTTATTCACTGGTACTGGGACCAGTGACCTACAGGGTGAGATCCAAAATTATTTTATTTACTTACAAAATTGTCCATAACAGAGCTCCCAGTTATCTAGCAGAACTCCTCAATTCATATGCTCCCTCTAGGTCTCTCCGCTTAGCTGATCAACTCCTGCTGTGTGTTCCAAAGATGCAGGAGTCGTGGTGAGCGTGCTTTTGCTCACGCAGCTCCGAAGCTTTGGGATAGCTGCCACTCTCGGTTCGTTCGGCTCCGTCTATCGATCTGTTTAAATCTGGCCTTAAAACTCACTTCTTCACCATCACCTTCGGTATTTGATTCTATGGACCGGACTCTCGCGTGAATGAATGAATGAATGATCAGTTTTATGGTTTTATTGTCTCTTAGGTTTTTAACATTTTAGTCTTTTATGTTACTTTTAGTATTTTGTATTTGTTTTTACTTACATTGCTATGTTTATCTATTAACTTAATCTTTCCCCTTGACCAACCTGTTTTATCTCTGTTTTTATTTTATGTTCAGCGCTTTGGTCAGCTGTCATGCTGTTGATAAATGTGCTATATAAATACATCTGGATTGGAACATTAGATATGTATCAGAATAAGTACCACAAATGAAAGTGACCTGGGCGTAGTACCCACACTTACGTGCGAGAGGAACACTTGTCTGTGCTTGACTGGATACAATCTGCTCTCGGTTCTTTTAAAACACGCGCAAGGAGCATTTTTGCGCTCGCGAGTACTTTAAAACACACGCGGAGGAGTTCTTTGGCGCTAGTGTATGAGAAATTATCCTCTCATAGAGTTTGAATTATCCTCTCGTGATTGTGCGTCCTCTCGCGAGAGCTTATTGACTTAAAATAAACTCCATAGGTCATGATGAAAACTCCTCGTCAGGCTTTGTTATGAAGCCTGTACAATATGATGTGAAGAGCTCATAATGACATCCATTTGTATTCAATACTCCTGCCAGCGTCACCCGGCACTCCGGGCCAACTTATCACCAAACCTCGGTGCTGGGAAAGTGAAAGGGCAACCAAGGAGAGCAGAGCCAGGAGCAACAGTGTGGGAGTTAAAAGAAAAGAAAATCCTGATCTTAAATTGCAATAAAATACACATAAGTCCATAGGGACTTTGGTATTGATGGGAATAATAAAGCCAGAACTTGTGTTAATATTCTCTAAACAACTCTTAAGGAATCTGGCAAAAAGAAACAGACTTGTATTCACATTTATAAACATACAAATCCTTTAACAACTATACTGATGATGATTTTTACCTTTACAACATACTTAGAGGTGGGAAGTAAACAAAAATTTACCAGCACTGAAATTTATGACTCTTACTGACGTCATGTTGCCCATGTCAGGATTTTTGATTTTGATTTTTAAAGAGCAGGTTCACTGAGAAACCATTTTTACTTATTATTTTTTTAAATAATCAGTTACTCTGAGTTCAACGTGCAGGCTTAACATGAAAATAGTCTTCTACCCCATCTCCTGCCTTAGCTTCTGATAGGTAATAGACGGAAAAATGCTCGGTTCAGAAAAGCCAGACAGATCTATGTCACAGTGTCACTTAAAGGTTGAATATGGAACACTGATACTATAGTGACATCTAGTGTTCAGAGGTGGTATTGCAACAACAGAACAAATTTTCCAGCCGTCGGGGTGTTGGTTCACTGCTGATACGTGAAGTGACCAGCATCATGTCCAGCGATGAATCGTACAGGGTGAGGACTAATTTCTACTAATAGGTTTATTTTACAACAGTATTTACCATTAAAACTAGGGGTGTAACAATATCCAAACCTCACGATACGATATTGTCACAATATGAACCTCACGATGGAGGCTCACAATATTGTGGCTATGCTCACGATAATACGACTCACAACATAAAATACTTTGACTGGTATCCTCCGTGCTGCGTTCACCGCTGTAGCCTCTATCCTCCAGGTTTGAGTTTCTTTGCTGTGTGGGCTGCATGCACTCCCATTGATAAACTGGCCGATGAAGCAAAGGATCATGGTCTATGTAGTTTGCTATGCTCTGGTGGAGCAGACTGAAAAGTGTTATTTTTACCTTAAGGCGTACTGTACGATATCGTGACAAGACCCCGACTATATTGTGGCCATTTTACTACGACGATATCGCGATATTGCCAATATTGTATCAGCCCTAGTTAAAACATCTTCTGGGCTCAGAATCAGCTGCTTGACTTGTCGAGTCCGCCATTTTACACAGTCCCGGCCTCGCCTTGCCGAGCGGACTTTTTAGTACAACGGTGCCCTCTAGTGGCTGTAGATGTAAACATAAACCCAGTGTCATGCCCGTCAAAATAAAATTTTGATTTTTATTTTAATATAGCTTTTAAAGGAAAAACTGTACATTCATTCTGCACACCTCTAAATGCCCCGTGGAGGTGTTTAATATATATATATATATATAGCTTGTTATAAAAATTTTCCATATTCAACCTTTAACATTCATGGACTCACCCATCTTGACTCACGATGAGGAAGACTGTTGTTGGTTTAGCGACCAGGAAACAACAGAGAGCGTCTCAGCGAGTAGAGGCTAACGGTTAGCATTAGCAACTCCACCACACAGCAGAACTCCTCCAGGCTTGTGTTATTTGTGGAGATAAAACATCAACGTTGCAGAGCAAACAGAGTCAGTGGTAGAGTTGCATCGTTGTTAGCCAATCAGAGGCGAGATGTTCCGAATATCCTGTCATCTGAAGCTACTTTCTCCTCTGGCTGAATTATCTGTGCTGAAACAGGCATACTGAAGCTTTTCTCCCCCAGAGTACAACTTAAGGCATTCATTCCTACTAGAGATGACTGAAAATGTATTAAAGTATGTGTGAAGCTGACCTTTAAGTATGACAAGTACTCATTTGGGGTTAGGTGTGGGATACATATACACAAACTCACCATATGAGGAGGTAAATAAATATTTGAGTATTCAGAGCCAGAATACAGCTGACCACGGTGTTATTAGTCTACACTATCTCTGGAGCTGGGAGTCCCTGGAGAGATCGTTATTGCTGAGATAACCTGAGCAGGCTCCCCCACCTCTGATGTGACACCAGGTAGGATTATCGCTCCTCTGACTGTTACTGTTTAATGGCCTTTGCAGGTTTATCTGAGCAGATTACATCTACTGGAGCCAAGGAGGCTGAGCGTGACTCCCTTGTTGATTTCAGCTGAACAGATGTTTTGTTCATGAGAGCCACAGAAGGTGGACATTTAAAACTGGGACTAACGATGAGCACTGTGATGCAACAGTTCAAGAAAGAACACACATTTTACGTCACAGTTTCATCGTGCAAGATGAATGTCTGAGACACAACCTTAAATCATGTTTCACAGCTGCTGCTCCTTTCAATCCTTTACCTGCTGAAAACTCAGATGAATATAAAATTAGAACCATCCAAGAGGATTTTTGAGTTTTATTTGACCATTTCTTTCTGATGGTGAAATAAAAAATATTTAGCTTGAAATGTCTGTTATAATTATAAATATTAATGCAATTTTATCCTTTAACGCTTTTGAAAATCAGTGTTTTTAAAAGGCCACTAAACAAAAAACACTGCATAGAAGGCAGTCAACACTTCAAAAAGGAATATTTCAGGTATTTTGAAATGCATTACAGTGGAAAGATGAGCTAATGACTAGTTCTAGGGAGGCCAACTACAGAATAAATCAACTTTCAACAATTTCAAAGCAATTCATGCAAATAAATGTTTTAGAAACTTACATTACAATGAGCGTTACCGCATGTATTTAAAGGGTTATTCCACCCCTAAGTTAAATTTAGTCTGTTGCCATATTCCCCAGAGTTAGATAAGTGTAACCAGCCCAGTCAGTCTCCTGTAGTCTGTTAGCTTTAGCTTAGCATAAACAATGTAAGTGAATGGTAACAACTAGCATCTCGTGTGAAAAAGTCATGAAAATGACTCAATAATCAGCCTAATGTTTCTTGGTGACCTCAATAATCACATCAACTGCAAATGGAAATAATAAGTAACTAGAAGAAATTACAGGAGCTGGGACTACTTGGGACTACGTTATGACAAAGCACCGCTGTAAGCCACCGCTGCAAGGCACAAGGACCCAAAGCTCACCTATAAACACAAATGAGCTGCACTGAGGTTTTACTGCCGTAGTTTGGATCAATTACATCTCTAATGCAAGAAAATGGTTCTTGCTTGTGAAGCAAAGGGTTGCAAAAACATACAGCAACACAATGTTTCACAGAATTCCATCCAATGTGGAACAAAAAAGACAACGACTTGCTGCCCTGGGACTTCCTCCAACACCTGTGGAGAAAATAAATCAATATCTGGTTTGTGAGGAGCCTGTTACTCCAGAGGACTCCAATAAAAAAAAATAGGATCATTTCTGAGTAAGTTACATGAGTTTTTCCACATGAAATGCTAGCTGTTACCATTTACTTACATTGTTTATGCTAAGCTAAAGCTAACAGAATACTGCTAGAGTAGGAGAATGACTGGGCTGGTTACAAAAAGCTTTTTCCTGCTGATATAACACTGGGGAATATGGCCACAAAGTTTAATTTAGGGTTGGAATATCCCTTTAATAGCTGCGGAGCTAAACATTTGAGCCCTTCATAATAACTCTGATTCATTTGAAATTTTGACGTTTATGGTCATATAAATGTTAAAACAACAAACTGCTGTGAACATTTTGAGATTGAAATTGACACGTTGCAACTTGCTGCAGCATGACTAATCTCTTTATCTCCAAACTGAGGCCCTTCATAGAGCTATCTACAACAGGTCGAATAACTGTTCCTGCTCAACTGTCTGACAAATCCCTTTATGGAGTAGCTTTGTACAAATTCCAGAGTTTTATCTGAAATCAGGCTGCTTGCTTTTGCCAAATTAAATAAACTTTATTTAAAAGACCTGATGTAACATTTCAACAGAAAACAATAGTTGTTCTTGTGAATAAATGATGCAGTCATCATGTTTCCGTCAGTCACAATGTGCAGACGGATGATGTCTAATGACAGAAGAAAAACACTCATTATTCAGAAACATTCACACGTCTTTAAAAAGTTTGGCATAAACTACTTTAACCAGCACCAGTGCCGTAAACTCTAATAAATCTGTCGCGCTGCACATTAACCGCCTCACAGAAATTCTAAAAGGTGTAGAAATGATGTAACTGGTTGTAGGGTGTTCGGTGCACTGATGTTTAGATGACTGAATCGTTTTGGCGTTCCAGTTGAATCTAGTTAGAAGAGTGAGATATTAACTCTTCTGCCCCGAACAGTCTGCCTGTCGCAGCTCGTCTGGAGGCTACTCACAAGTTTGCTTGGTGTGGTATCAGAGGGTGTTGGGACAGCAGTGGTGATAAATCCTGTGTCCTCTCAGAAGGCGCTAATAATTCAAGATGATGTGGCCAAATGTCACAGGACACATTTCCTGTCCCCTGCAAAGACCGAGCCACTCAGGGACGTGATAAACGGCCCCGACTTCCATCGTTTCTCTAAAAATCTGGACGAGCCTAAAAAACCATGAGGGGGGTCACTGCTGCCAACATCAATTTGAAGGAAAATGGACACAAGTTGTGCAGAAATAACTGTTTATGCATTCAAACAGTGGCAGTAAAAGTAATTTACCCTCAGTGAATCGCTGATTTTCCTGTGCCATTGACTGAAGACATGAGGATTATATTTTCAGCACAGATTAGCATTCACATCTCAAAGCTATCTTCTAATTTTACAGAACAAGCAGGTTAGGATTTAAATTTGCTCCGAAATTTGGTTTGAATGGTTCTTATTTAAATCATTCTGACAAGCAAACGTCCCGTGAGACTTCCTTTGACATGTTCCTTGACAACATTAAATTGCATTATAATCGCACCTCTTTCTTTACCTTGAGTAGTCAGTTTGTCAGTTTTTTGTCTTTTAAGAAACCCATTCACACCAGCAGCTATAGCGATGACATCATGTATTCACCCTCAGTGATTATCTTCAGGATGGACAGGCAGGTCTTAACTTGTCAGATCTCCTTCATCAGCATGAAAATCCTAATTTTTTGGACAAATGTATATTTTATTTAATATTCTTTTATAAGCTGTGCATGTTCCTCATACTCGTTACTTATTTATCTTTCCCTGCCCAGCAAAGTGCATCTGTTTATTCCAGCGTATGTAATTGCACCAGATCAATAAATCTATCGCTGCGCTTGCATAAGTGATTCCCACCCTGGCATCCCACTCCTCCCGATGACGAGCCATCTCACGGAGCTAAATCTGCGTTAGCTGCACTCCAGCAGTCTCAATAGCCTCTCTGCACCTTTCTACTGTCTCGTTCTCGAGACATAAATGCTTCCTCTTTGAAGATTTCCAGACAAAATCAATACCCGGAGAGAGTGTTGGCAAAAACAGAATCCAGATTTCCATCACTTTGGCCTTTTCTTATCCCTCCAGCCAAAGCCATCAAAGCCGGGGCCCCTGCACAACAATCAGACAGGCAGACAAAGTCATCACTGGGTATCTGAAGGATAGATCCCTTATCTCCACACTGGCTTCACTGTGCCTCAGCCTGGGGAAGGTGTGATCGCTCTCACCTTAAGTCATCAGAATTGGCTGCACAAATAAAAATGTGGCTGGCATCAAGTTCAATGGGTGTTTTCAAGAGATCATGAGATCAGGCTGCAAGATAAGCCCTGCGTGGTAAACCAGAGGGATGAGGGGCTCCTAATAACCATATTATTTAAAAGATGACGCCGACAGTGTTTAATAATTGGGCTGTTTTAACGGTCAGTAATCTGATTACAAATATGCTCAGTTTTATCAAAACAATATTTTTGGATCCTTAGATTATATTTTTTGTCAGAATTTAAATGAGTGAGTTTCAATTCTATACATAAAACACACAGAGGAAAAGGCTCCACCCCTCTGGTGAGTGTGTGTGTGTGTGTGTGTGTGTGTGTGTGTGTGTGTGTGTGTGTGTGTGTGTGTGTGTGTGTGTGTGTGTGTGTGTGTGTGTGTGTGTGTGTGTGTGCTGTGTCTAGCTGTTTTAAAGGTAAAGTCACATAGAGAAGGGAACAAATACTTGCCATTGTAACTAATCTGCATCTTTTTTTCTTAATTAAAATACTGTTTTAAAGTGAGTGTAAAAGATTAGCTGCATCTGTGTGTACACAATGCATTTTTACAACTAAAATCACCAGAAATCTTCTCATTTCTAAGCAGTTTTAATTAAACGTGTGAATTTTCACACCCAAAACGTGTGTTTTGTTGATAAAAATAGTGTTTTTCTGGCAAAACATTTAAACTGACCTACACATCAGGTTGTTCAGAGGTTGTATGTTACATTTTAATAGTTATCATTGAGCATTTTGTTTAAGGTTTAAAATAAATGATAAATAACCTGCACTTGTATAGAGTCAGAGGACTCCAAAGTGCTTGCACTAAATAAAATATATAAAATAAATCATTTCAAGTTGCACAAATTACCTTCAACTGTTTCTTAAAACAGAAATAAAGAGAGAAAAGGTCATTGAAACACAATTAAAAAGCATGGTGTGTGTGTGTGTGTGTGCGTGCGTGCGCGCGCGTGTGCGTGCATGTGTGTGTGTGTGTGTGTGTGTGTGTTACATACATATATATGTACATATAGTTGCAAACTAGACAAACTGTGTGAATTGTTCACATTTCTTTGGTTATTCGTATTTTATTCCAACACATTAGAATTGAAATCCATTTGCCCTCTATCTACTGTCTCCCTTCCACTTTATGTCTCACAACATATAAAATAGGTGAAGGAAACACCAAACCAAACAATGCATGCAAAGATTTTGTACTGCCTTACGTCAGTGCAAAACATTATAAACACAAGAAACACTGTTACTTTTAAGCAAATATTAAAGAGAATAAAACGCAGGTGTAGCTATTTGTTTAAATCCGATTATCTATGATTTCCCAGCATATCTGTGGCCTCATTAGATCCTAATATAGATTTTGTGTTAATTCAGTTAAAATGCTGTTCTAAGCTACTAAAGGCAGGTTATCTTTTCACATAAGTGTCACAAGGTTTCAGTAAAAGTTTCCTATGATTTTCTCTCCTTTCAGCACCACGGACAGTTCCCAGAGAGCAGGACGCTGTCATTTAACAAAGAATAAATAATTAAATTAAAATGAAATAGAACATCCTCAACAGCCAGAAGTTATTGTACTCTATAGTTAATCGTTAATTTGATGTAAAATGGAGCCATTTCAGAAAACAAGTGCATAAAATAGTTGGACTAATCTATGTAAATAGAAACTGTTCATGACTTCGTTTTAATGAATGAATATTTTAGTGGGGTTTATTTTGGACACATTCAGCTCTGAGTTCATCAGACTCTTGTTCTTCCTCTTCAGCATGGTCACTTCCTCAGGCTATGGAAACAGCTCTTCAGCTAAAGACTAATAGACAGGATTAAAGTAGAGGTCTGTCCTGAGCACAGAATATTTTTCTCAGACCTGTTTTCTCTTCCATTATTCATAAATGGCTGCTCTCTGTTGAGCTGTAGAGGTGTTGGAGGTGTTTGGGTTGAATATGCAGAGCTGTGGCTGAGAAATCAGTCATGCTCTGAAATCCACAAACTAAGTTATCTTCTCAAGCATTTACAGTTTCCAAGAAGCTGGGATGCAACTGTTAAAAATATTTAGGATTCAGTAATGTGGAAAATCATTTGCAGTGACTATCATTGTCTTTTTGCTCTGTTTTCTATTTCAAAATGTTTGTTTAGTTTGTTTTGTGTCGGCTCTGCAGTTATAGTATCTCAGGGTCTTGTTCATGAGTGAGGGAAAGATGGAGCAGGAGATTGATAGGTGGATTGGTGCTGCGTCTGCAGTGATGCGGGCGTTGTACCGGTCTGTCGTGGTGAAGAGAGAGCTGAGCCGGAAGGTGAAGCTCTCAATTTACCTGTTGATCTTTGTTCCTACCCTCATCTGGTCACGAGCTTTGGGTAGTGACCGAAAGAACGAGATCGCGGATACAAGCGGCTGAAATGAGTTTTCTCCGCAGGGTGTCTGGGCTCTCCCTTAGAGATAGGGTGAGAAGCTCGGTCATCCGGGAGGGGCTCAGAGTAGATCCGCTGCTCCTCCACATCGAGAGGAGCCAGTTGAGGTGGCTCGGGCATCTGATTAGGATGCCTCCTGGACGCCTCCCTGGTGAGGTTTTCCAGGCTCCTCCAACTGGGAGGAGACCCAAGGGAAGACCCTGGACACGCTGGAGGGACTATGTTTCTCAGCTGGCCAGGGAACGCCTTGGGATTCTCCTGAAAGAGTTGGCCCAAGTGGCTGTGAAGAGGGAAGTCTGGGCCTCCCTGCCCCTATGACCCAACCTGGATAAGTGGAAGATAAGATGGATGACTTAAACTAACAGCTTTACTCCTGAACAGAAATGGAAAACTTCACTTCACTACAGAGAATAATTGGAATTATCTCTTATATTTTTTCCTTTCAAGCATTTTTCTGGCTCACATCCTGATGATGTTTTCGTTTCTGCCATTTTTCGTCGTGCAGAATCACTGTGTGGCTGAAATCTGAGCCAAAAGGAGGCATTTAGCTCATCACCATAATCCTTCAAGCTTTTATGCATTTCTCAATGTCTCCAATGTTCATGAGACACCAAAGACGGCTCCGGCTGCACTCGCCCTTTTCATGACTCATTTTTTTCCCCATGTTTCAACAACAAAGCCGAGCTTAATAAGGAGGAGAATAAAAACTTCACGAGATGCAAAATCCTTGAGTAAAAAGTGATGGAAAAAGTCTCTTTTTTCCATCCTATTCAGCTTATGGTGGGATTTATTGCATGTTTTTGTTATATTTTGTTTCTCTTTATTTTTAGTCCCCTCCTCTTCCAGCAACTGCCCTCCCACACTCGATGTGCAGTGGTCCATTAGGCTGTCTGTCCACAGCCAGAAGTGACTTTGACATTTGCTGAAACACCCAGCGGAGTGTTCAGGCTTGAAAGGATATACAATCCTTTGACCCAGAACCACTCGATTTTCTCTCCCTCCCCTCCGCTTTTCCTTCCATCAAAACCGCCTTTGTGACATTGTGCTTCGGCGTGTTGGCTCTCAAACCAAATCCTGCATGTATTTAAAGCAACACCGATGCGAGTCGACCGCTTCTATGATTACCCCTGCTCATGTGTGCATATGATACACTGAAATGCAAAACACAAAAATGGCACAGTGTGAAACCACAACCGCTGCAGTTCAGAGCTTTCAATGTGACTTCAATATTTTATGAGCAAATGAAAGACAAGACAGCTGAGAGGAATCTACTAGTGGCGTGCTTTTATTTAGAAAATGAAAACAGTCAGCATGAGCAGGGAGGGAGAAAGGTCACAGAAGTTTGAAAATCCCTAAATGACTGTTTAAAACTCAGCTGTCAGGAATTTAACAACTAGAAACGGATTCAAGTTGACCTTCATTTGAGATCTGAGATGACCCATAAATGCTGCAGTAGTCTGAGTCTGGGTGTTGTTTCTGTCAGTAAATATTGGACGCAGCTTTTTGTTCAGTTTTTAGTTTTTGCAGACATCGGGGCATGAGCCACTCCAGGAGTGATGGATGATAGTCAGTCAAAAACTGAGGAAGTGAAAATGTGAGACCAGATTTTAAAATTCAACCGTTAAAAATGAACAAGTATGTCTGCAGAAGTAGCAAAAAGACAGAAATGAGCACATTCTGGCATTCAAAAAGTGCAAATTTGATAACTAAATGGAATTGTGCTGATTGTAGACTGCTTTCTTCAGGTTATAAAACAGATCCTATGACCTACAGGACGCTTACAGCTAGACTGAATGCAGCCAAGATCATAAATAATCAACATAAAATGGATCAAAGCATAAAGATATACGAGCAGTTCATGCAAATATCATTTAAGCCTTTATGTAGCCAATCATTTTTGCAATATCCCAGTATTTGAGTGGAAATATCAATAAATGCCTGCTGTCCTAAAGCTATTATAGTGAATCTGCAAACAAGCTAGGTGTTGAACGTGTCACAGAACACTCGGGTATCTTCCCTGGACCCGCATCCACCAGAACCAGAAACCCACGTTGCTGGAGGAAACGAGATAGTTCTAAACACCAGTTGATGTTTTCTAGGTCCAAACGTCTTTTGTTGACTTCAGATGGTGTTTTTCTTTTTGGGACTCTGGTAGGTTGTCCTAAAGTTGAAGTGGTAGCAGTTGTTTCTCCTTCTCTGATATGATTGAGCGGAGAACCTCTCACACCAGTGGTGTTCTGTTGATAAATACATGAGTGTGTCATGAGTGGAGGATCCAGGGAAGTGCGGCGGTTCGGGAAGACAACAGCCAGATGGTCCAGTAGTTGCTTTCAGTTTGAAACGTGTCATTGGCGGAGATTTTTAGACTAATGCAACTTTTTTTTTCCATCTCCACAATACATTTATAGCTATACTATGTTAGAACACTAAGAGGCATTAAGTTAAATTGTTTTCCAAGTTTACTATAGCAGATTTCAATCCTAAAAGGTTAGCTGTCTCTATGCAAAAAGCAACACGAGTGTAAAGGTTTATTAACCTTCCTGTCGTGTTCGGGTCAAATCAGACGGATTTACAACTTAAAACACTCATAAAAATTGTGTTTTACATCTGATTGCCTCAAGGCCTTATGATATCCTCCACAATAAGCACTTGAACATATAAAAATGATGGTCATCTTTTTCATTGAATTTTGAGTGTTTTAACCAACCTTGTTACACCTGTGGTGTTCCCGGTCCAAAGTGACCGCCATAGGAAATGAAGGGGTATCCAGACTATATGCATCCATCAGACAGAACACATCCCCATACACACCACCCCAACTCATTCACTCGCTTGCTCGCTCACTCACTCATTTCAGACTGAACAATGTATTTTCTGGGTGCACATCTTTTTCCCGCGTCCTCCCACGTGAACAGCCAAGGGCCCCGCACCCTCACCCACCCCCGGAGGGGGCGGGGGAGCGTGCCAGGGACCCTGGTCCTGGAGAGCCGCTATCCGGCATGTTTTAGTTGTTTTCCGGCTTAAACACAGTTGATTCACCTGTTCAGCAGCTCATCGGGCTCTGCAGAAGCCTGTTAATCACCTGCTGATTAAAATCAGGTGTGTTGAAGCAGGGAAACCTCTAAAACGTGCTGGATAGTGGCTCTCCAAGACAGGAGTTTCCTACCCCTGGCCTAACTGCTATGGCACTTACACACTAGCACCGGCTCTACTCCGCTCTGCCAGCCCCAGCCCAGCCCGGCCGCGTCGGTTTCACATGCCTTAGGGATGCGGACGTAATTGAGCACATGGGTGGTCTCCAACATCGGCATCAAAAATTGGCGCAAATATATCAGTGATGTCATGAGCGCATCTCCGAGCATGTGGGCGGGTCAAAGGAGCGCAGAGAAGTCAGCAGTGTTTTTCTTATTAAACAAAGGCGTTCTGAGCATCCTTGTGCTTTGGAGACTCTTTGCCCTATTGCATCCTGCTTTGCTGTGTGTGGCAGCCTGAAAGCACTGTGTGTGTGTGTGTGTGTGTGTGTGTGTGTGTGTGTGTGTGTGTGTGTGTGTGTGTGTGTGTGTGTGTGTGTGTGTGTGTGTGTGTGTGTGTGTGTGTGCATGCTCCTCACAGCAGACAGAAACAGAGAAAAACGGCTTCAGTCAGAGGCTCGTTTACTCCTCAGCATCCATGAAGCGCGCATGCGGAAGACCCCCGCTGGCTGATTCTATCGCTAATCGGAGGTTCCCCCTAACTGTAGGCGTGAATTTGAGCCGACCAATCAGTCGGCAGTGGGTGTGTTGGCCCGGTTTCGGCCCAAGGCGGACCGCCTTGTGAATAGGGCTGAAAACACGCCCGGCTCGACGCCATTAATTCCCGGGCTATGCTGATGTGAACACAGGATATGCTGCCCAGGCCGGGCAGAGCCAGTGCTAGTGTGTAAGCGCCATTAGCTAACTCACTCACACTAAAGGAACTAAAAGTTTAACCAAATGATGTCAACTTGTTCCACCATACCTGGTTCCTTAAACATAAAGCGTATTAAAACATCTAACGATGACTATTAATCTTTACATCTAAGCAACTTGATTTAGTGGACCCAGTTTGGTTAAGTAAATTCAACTTTTCATTCTTACAGTGCACAACACACAACATGTAATTTTTCCAATACCCATTTATTGGTCTTAACATCTATTTAAATTCCTTCAGGTGCAGAAAGACCCTTTATCTAAACACTCAACAGGCTGAAACAACAAAGCTGCAGAAGACTCGTGTCCAGCGTGAACATCAAAGCGTAGAAGCTTCTGTCCAAAAGCACAAATAGGGAGGAACCCCTTCAGATCTTTCTTCCCTCTGTGTGAGACGAGCTCAGACTTCTCCATCCATCCATTATAAAACAGGTCCAGCATCATCTGAGCCTCTCCAGTCAGCCAGAGAGAAACATCGACTTGTTTCACTCCTTCAGGAGAGTGGAGAGATAATAGAAGCTGCAGGATCTTCTCTCTCTTTAGCTCCTGTGAAAAAACGATGGATGAAACATTGATACTAGCTGACCTCAGCAAAAAAGCTCCAGCTCACAAACACGCTTTACACATGCATGGATGAAAGAGAGAACTTGTAATGGCTGCTGCTTCCAGGATAAAAATACTGCACATAAACCATGTTTCATTTATTACCGAGGAACAAAAAACATATATTTCTAAAATATTAATGTTGGATTTCAAAATCCACTTAATAAAATCTGGGGATGTCCCTTCTGAGCGGTATGTGAGGTGTTTTGCTCTCAATCAATTAAACATCAAAAATTGATGGGAAGATTTGCTCAAGGGTGGGGTATTTTGGGAATATAAGCAGGTGAAGTTTCAACACTTCTGTAAAAAGATTTGTAGAAACGTTGAGAATTTTTCAGGCTTGCCAGATCGTTCCCTGGAAGACTTGATGCTGATGTTGCTTTAGGGCTCAGCCAGTTACAAAGTGCTCTTTATGGAATGTCTGTAAAAATGTTATTAATATTTATTTAACAATAACATTTTGTTTCCAAAAAGCACCACCTGCACTGTGTCTAGCAGCTGCTTTATAGTTTTAGAACGTCTGTTCCCACATTAATTATCACCCGTACAGGATGCAGCTGTGCACAGAACATCTGTTTGGTGGATGAAAGGTGTGATCCTCAAAGCTCCACGGGTCAGATTCTCCAAGTGAAGTCACTGCATCCTTGTTAGTGGACCATTTCTGAATAAACAAGATTTAAAAGTTTGTAAAGTTGTGTGTTAATATTCTATTTATAGCACAAGTTTCAGCGTTAAGTTATTTCACACTTTTAGACGTTGGAAAGTTTTCCTATTCTTCTTCACTGAAAACCTCCAGCTCTCAATCCAAGGCACAAATCTGTTTAACAAGTCTTTTTTTAAAATTCTCGCACCAACTTCTGCATTTTGTAGGTTTAGTTTGTGGTGCAACATCTGGAGCCAGATGTTAAACAGTCTGTGTTAGCATACAGCAGGGGTAGGGAACCCTGGTCTTAGAGAGCCTCAAACCAGCATGTTTTAGAGGTTTCCCTGCTTCAACACACCTGATTTTAATCAGCAGGTGATTAACAGGCTTCTGCAGAGCCTGATGAGCTGCTGCACAGGTGAATCAACTGTTGAAGCAGGGAAACCTCTAAAACATGCTGGATAGCGGCTCTCCAGGACCAGGGTTCCCTACCCCTGGCATACGGGATATAGCTGTGTGCCTTTACAGCCGATATCCTCCTGAGACCAGGCTTTATGATCCTTTCATCGGGTCGATACAAGAAAAAATAACAATTAAGAAGCATTTTCTGAATGTTTGTGTTCATAAAAGAAAATGAAAACACATTAAGGAGCCTTAAAAAGTGATTAAATGTACCTTAATGTCATTTTTGCATATTTAGGTATCCCTTATTTTTCCATTTTATCTCAAATTAAACTTCTTCTTCTTCTTCTTTAGCCCAAGAACAACATATTTACATGACGAGTACAGACAACATGGATGAATCATAGAAGAGTAATAAAGACAACAGGAAAACATTTGAATTATTGCTAAATGTCAACTATTTCTGGCACTTTATGTAATGGTGGAGAGGTTCAGGAGTGTCAAATCTTTTGTCCAATTTTATCACGAAAAGAAAAGAAAAGAAAAACGGAAACTCAAGTACAACCCAGCCAACAACTTGAGAGAGAAAACTGTGTGAATGTTTTCAGGGCATGCCAGAACCATGTTATTATATAACAATGTTGTTATTATTGATAATGTTTTGCTGAGACGTCCTTTTCAGTCAAGATTCCTTTACTCTTATGGTAAATGGCCTGTATTTGTATAGCGCCTTCTTAGGGTTCTACAACCCCCCAAGGCACTTCAACACGATCAGTTATCCACCCATTCACACACTGGTGATGATGAGCTACAATGTAGCTACAGCTAACCTTAGAGCACACAGACAGAGGAAAGGCCTGCCATGCACTGGCACCACCGGTCCCTCCAACCACCACCAGCAGGCAAAGTGTGTTGCCCAAGGACACAACAGCAGCATTCTCTGGTGGGAGCCGGGATCGAATCTGCAACCTTCTGATTACTGGACAACCTGCTCTACCTCCTGAGCTACAGCTGCCCCCTCTTAGGATCAACACCTCCCATACAATAGAGAATCCACAGCAGTTTAATCTCAGTTGCGTGTTTGTGACTTAATTTTCAAAGCAGTGTTCTAAATACTTCTGCTGTCACCTATCAACAGCCCATTTCACGTTACATCAAATAAGTCAACGTCCTTTTGGAAATATAAGCATACAGTATATCCTGGGATACTGAGATAGAGTTGGTGACGGTTGAGACTGAGCTGAGATCCAGGAGAGGCTCTAGCAGAGGCGACCCTCAGGATGTGAACTGACTGATGGACTTGGCAGACTGGCATGAAGGGCAGGCAGGTGGGTAATCCTGGAGACAAGGAGGGCACGAGTAAGTCACCACCGTAGGGCGGGCAGGCAGGCAAACGAGCCATCAAACATTCCAGGCAGGCGTTAAAGGCGCCCAATGCTCAACGCGATGCAAGTTATCACAACAATTTAGCGTGGCCCGGCTGGCGTGGCGGGGTTTCCACAGAAAAACACGGATGATAGGCACGTTGATTGGTTGTCAGCGAGCAGCAGGTGTGCACAGAGAACAAAAAAACGTCTCATTTTCACCAACAGGGCTGAGAACAACAAAAATTACACATCACTGAGAGGGGATCGGGACACATCGTTGCATCAGGGATACAGATTTCCTCGATCCTTCCTCAGTCAGCTCATTGACCGCCTGAGAATCAGCTGCATTCTTCAAACAGCACGCTGTGAGCCGAGCATGCCTCCTATTTCAGCCCGTTCATCCGAGGGAGGGGGCTGGGGGGGCTAGTGAAGTGGGTAGTTTGCTTGCCCTCCCATATGAGCAGAGATTACACTATGAAGCAGGATCCGTCTGCTCTCCCCAGAGGCTCGCCTCAATGGTACACACACACACACACACACACACACACCGAGGATGAATTAGATGCCCAGGAGTCTCAGTTGGCCCCTGAATTCTTCACAGTTCAGTGTTAATGGAAGCTGAAATGGTGAGCTCAGTCCGTGCTGCATTTGTGAGAGCCCAGTGTGCTGTGACTCAGAGAGAGAGAGAGATGTTTAACGATAAAGTGAGAGTCTAACCAAACACAACTGCCCGAGAGAGGCAGCAGAGTGGATGTTCTGATGATCTCAGCCCACTCCAGTCGCTTTCACACAGCGTGAGAAGACACTTGCTTCTGAATAGGCTTTGCACATATTCATAACCGCATCTATTTTGCAGAATCTACACTGTGTGCACAATTAAGTTACTCATATTCCTCCTGATTAATTCAACCGCTGAACAAAAACTGTGTTCTGTGAATTTTAAAGAGGAATTTTCCAGCAGCGGGCGTCAAGTTTGTTTAAATCAAAATAGTCTTTAAATTTCTTTAAAAAGAAGCAATTATTTGATCAATTAGAACGCCGTTTTCTACTTTTACTGAATAAATAAAGGGTGTGAGACGTGTGCAGAAGGTTTGGAGATGTTTAAAGTCACACTGCGCTAACAGAACATTACTTATGCTAATGACTAATTAGCAAACTAATTGCTCTTGATTACTAGTTTCTATTTAAAAAGCTGTAATTTATTATTGTTTTAGTAAATTATCCAACACGGAACATCCGCTACACATTTTTCAAAACTCCACTGCCCTGCAGCTAAAAGCATTAATAGTCAAAAACTTGGAAATAAAAGCTCAAAATAAACTCTAATAACTCCTTCTGGGTGCTAAAAACGAGCAATAACAAGAATAAGAAAAAGAAAAGTAAATACAAACATGGGTGTTTAATCTTAATTAAATCAAACACCTGCCCATAAAAGAGACGCCGGTGCAGTGAAGCGAGCTGCAGCAGCGTGCGGTGTTTAAATGTATCAGCAGAGTTCTGCTGAATGGGCCGTGCATATGACTGGATCTTACAAAATACTTTCCTTTTGCTCATGCTGCAGTATTTTCTGTGTTGGAAGCGATTTATGCATCTCTGAACTCAATCGTAGCTTTTTGAATACCTCTAGACAAACATTTAAACAACTTAATGCCTCAAATGTATTTAAATGTCGTGATCACAACTTCTTGCATCGTGTAATAAACCACCTTTAGTGCCACTCCATCGCTCTATGCCAGTGCCATCAAAGGAAATTCATGCACATTGATTATGGGCTGCTCGTTGAATGAGCTGATTCAGATTTTGAGCACTGCTTCTTGCAAATCTAATAGAGCACCAGATTGCTTGGGCATAGCTCTTATCTGCTTATATTACACATAATTAGAGATGATGAAGATTTGTTGCGAATGATCTTCTGAGAGTTTCTTCAGAAGCATAATTGTGTTTACTGGCTGAGAGAAAACAAATATTTTATCTTGTGAAGATAAGAGTGATTTGTGGTCTGCTTGGTGGCCTCTTCTGGGTATCGTCAGGTCCGATCTTTTTGTTAGTTTGCTCTTTTTGACCCTCCCACTCGGGCTGTAATGCTAACTGAATGTTTGCCTGAGCATCGTAGCAAAGGTGAAGAAAGGCTGGCGATAATGGCATTAAGGCCTGCTCTGGGGAGGAGGGTGGAGAGGGTACGGTGCAGGGAACACGGTGCACATGTGGGCTGTGAATCCTAATGATTACTTTGTCCCTGTTATTAAATTATCAGGCGCCATTTGTTTTGATCATTCTTGTGACTGCACATGGTAGCGAGGAGTTGTTCCGGCTGTGTGGTCAAGCTCTTACATGTGATGGATGACAGACGACTGAGAAATGTTGGTTTTTATTTCCATTTAACCAATTTGTTGGGGTACAAGGATATTTCCATCGTATACAGATACCAGACCTGTTTAAAGATCTAATGATAAAGTCCTGGAGAAAAAATCAGGCGCGTCAGGTGATGCCAAAGAAACATAACACTTAAAAACAGCATCTGACAAGAAAAATGCTCAGGAAAAAATGTCTCAGTGAAGATAGAAAGCAGGTGTGATGAACTGGAACAGATGTATAAGTGAGCAGAACCACACAGAACTGAAAAAAGGAAAGTGAAACAAAATCACAAGCACAACATAAAGCTAATACACACTGCCCGGCCAAAAAAATAAGTTGCCACCAAAAAAAGGTCACACACTCTAATATTTAATTGGACCGTCTTTAGCTTTGATTACGACACACATTCACTGTGACATTGTTTCAATAAGCTTCTGCAATGTCACCAGATTTATTTCCATCCAGTGTTGCATTAATGTGTCACCAAGATCTTGCATTGATGATGGTAGAGTCTGACCTCTGCACAAAGCCTTCTCCAGCACATCCCAAAGATTCTCAATGGGGTTCAGGTCTGGACTCTGTGGTGGCCAATCCATGTGTGAAAATGATGTCTCATGCTCCCTGAACCACTCTTTCACTATTTGAGCCCGATGAATCCTGGCATTGTCATCTTGGAATATGGCTGTACCATCAGGGAAGAACACATCCATTGATGGAATAACCTGGTCATTCAGGATATTCAGGTAGTCAGCTGACCTCATTCTTGGAGCACATCCTGTTGCTGAACCTAGACCTGACCAACTGCAGCAACCCCAGATCATAGCACTGCCCCCACAGGCTTGTACAGTAGGCACTAGGCATGATGGGTGCATCACTTCATCTGCCTCTCTTCTTACCCTGATGCACCCATCGCTCTGGAACAGGGTCCATCTGGACTCATCACACCAGTTTTAATGATGCATTTTAATAACCCAGTTTTAGTCGTTTCTGCAATCTCCTTAGATGTTTTCTCTGCTTGATGCATGCCAATGATGTGACCCTTCTCACACAGACTAACATCTTTTCCATGACCACCAGATGTGTCTTTCCACATGGTTGTTTAAGAAATGAGAAGCAACTCATTGCACTAGTTGGGGTTGAATAACTTGTTGCAGCTGTGTATAATCATCAAAGGAATCATCATCCAATCCAGGATATGCTGATGTGGACACTCGTTACCCTATCTAGGCAGAATAAAGCTGATGCTAGTGTGGAAGCCCATTACGTCACACTGTCACTTAACATTCATAGACTCACCCATCTTGACTGGTGACGGGGAAGGCTGTTGTTGGTTTAGCGTCCAGCAACCAGCAGAGAACGTCTCAGCGAGTAGAAGCTAACCGTTAGCATTAGCAACTCCACCACACAGCAGAACTCCTTCAGGCTTGTGTTATTTGTGGAGATAAAACATCAACGTTGCAAAGCAAACAGAGTCAGTGGTAGAGTCGTGTTGCTGTTAGCCAATCAGAGGCGAGATGTCTAAATATCAGGAAATAAGACTCCAGTTCCTGCCGTCTTCAGCTCACCTCTGATCTAGCTCACTTCTAGCTGGAGCTTTATTCCCCCAGAGAATGACTTACAAGTCATTCATTCCTAATAGAGACCACTGCAAATGTATTAAAATATGATTAAAGTTGATCTTTAAAAAAACCTACATTTTTTTAGACAATGATGCTGTTGAATCTGCCTCTTGCCTGTTGAAAAACTAATGTAACAAGAGTCCTTAATGGAATTATCTATTGCCAAACACCAGTTTATCTAAAGGCTGAGCATTAGTCTGAATCTTAACACAAGTTACATTCTATGTTTGGGCAAATCTCATTAGTGAGGCACCAGCCCTCGAGTCACCACGGCTCCTCAGCAGCCACCTCGTCGTACAGCACTTTGGTCTCTCAGCCAGCCAGTCCCCAAAATAGAAACAACCAGAGAATAGGATGTCAAGTTTCTACAAATAAGCCTGCAACACAGGCTTAATCATCTTCCAACATCCTTTACCTTTATTATCCACTGCTGCCGTCGTAGTTTGAGACGACACACAGAAAGGAACACAACGACTAAGCAGCAGAAATCCCATCGATAACACACTACTTGGTTTAAAAGCTGCGTTACCAAAACTCTGAAGATTTCCATGGATTACGGTTGGAAACGTTTGAATGATCGTTTCAGCCCAGCATGGTTTTTGAAGTGACTGTATTCATGGGTGTGTAACTTTTCTGCTTGGAAAGTGAGAAGTGGCTCCATTACATTTAAGAAAAGTGCCGTTAGAAGCAGTGGAAGGCAGCCGCCAAGTTTGCCCACCACGAACGAAATGACATGAATTTGAAGCTGGTGTGAGTTCAGTCCTGTCTGAACCTGAAATATCAGCACAGCTTTCTGAGCACTAAGATAAGACATTCTGTTTGCAGTTTCATTCCTTTTGGAGGGTTGGATGGTGAGATCTACACGCAAACAGTTCATTTCATCAAGACTCACCTTGTGGAGAAATGGGGCTGTCAGTTACCCGCAGTTAAAATCTTCTTTTAACGCTGATGAGCTAAGTAAATGCTTTTTTATATTGGGCAAAAAAGGCTCCTTCTGATTCAGATAACAAGCTTTGGCCAACAATAATTGTTGTCATGGTAACATCGTTTAGGCAATGACGGTACCTCTGACATACGTGGTTCTGATTTCTCTTTATTCTTGTTTGCGTCATGTGCAGAAGGGCAGATGGCTGAAAGCAAAGAAAAGGAAGAAATCTGAATTGAAAGATGAAAGAACAACAACAAAAAAAGCGTCTTTGGAAAAGCCGAGTGTGGAGGAAACACCGGAGAAAGTGGAGGCTTTGATCATTCTGCCGTGAAGTCTAAGGATTCTTCTCTGGAGGTGGTAAATTGGTGCACTTGGCCAATTACTTTGCTGCACAGTAATATCTTCAAAGGCCATTGTACGTGGCCACCGTGCTCTAAATCCTTTTTCCTGAAACATTTAGAGATTCTAGATAAGCTTTTATGCATTCAAGTTATTAAGAGCAGTTTACTTAAATAGGACAGAATATATGAAATCAGATATAACCCTGCTGTGTTCTGTAATATAGCCTGGTGATAGAGCTGTTTTATTATCGTTACTATAACTACGGGCTTTTAAATATGTTAAAGAAAAGCTAAAAAAGTGCTGATCTATAAAAATACTGAGATATAAATTCAGTTCTTGTTTATTCATAAATTAATGTTGCTTAAGCCATTTTCAGCCATGTTTAAGTGCATTTCTGTGTACCTAATATTAGTAGAATCTAATATCAAATATTGTCACTGAAACATGCTGAATTAAATTAGATGCAATCCCTTTAGAATTTAACGCTTATATAACGATTTCATTTTCTAACGTTTTTGTTCTTTAAGCACAAAAAAATGCACAAAGGGGATATAAGGGTTAAGAGGCAAAAAATACACAAAATATGGAAAATAAATATTAGATGGGTGTGCACAGAACAAAACAATCATTCTTCCAAAAATCATAATGCACTAGAGCAGGGATTCCCAATTTTTTTTTCTTTGAGGATCCCCTTGCCCGTGTCCAAGACATTAAATATGATCATTTATAAACTTTATCCAGACATACAGAGTTATAACTTTTATATGGCATTCTGATTATAATAGGGTGTGTTGTTAGGATTTTATAAATGTAATTTTTACAAATAAAATCTTGCTAACCTCACAACCTCAGCAAAGACAAAATTGTGGGGACCCCCTTGGGGGTCCCGACCCCCAAATCGGGAACCCCTGCACTAGAGAGGAGCACCTAAAGAAGAACCTCGGCTGCACTGAAGGAGGTTAGGTGGTGTTT
The DNA here is from genome assembly GCA_006937985.1 of Aphyosemion australe. Lineage (NCBI taxonomy): Eukaryota > Metazoa > Chordata > Actinopteri > Cyprinodontiformes > Nothobranchiidae > Aphyosemion > Aphyosemion australe. The sequence goes on along the minus strand of SSNS01000148.1, from coordinate 1,290,725 downwards.
AGTAACTTAAAAAGCTGTTCTTGAGTCTGATAGTCCTAGCTTGTTATAGTTATGAATAATTACTATTTTACTAATTATAGGCTCTGGAAAGCCTCAGCTCAGCTAAACAGAGGTTACCTTAAAACTCCACATTACGTGGAAATTTACGTTGAACATTTCTGCCGAAACAACCATGTAATACTAAACTAATAGTATTGTGTGGATGTCTTAGTCCCAGTTCACAAAGAAGAATAAACTTGCCAGTTTTTGACCAGATCATTCCTTTATGACAAACTAAGGAATGTGACTGATAACGTAACGGCTCTAAAGATAATCTTTTCAGATAATCCTACAATGGCTGATGTGTTACGAGCGATCTGGTCCGCTCAAAAGGATGTCAGGACTGCTCAGATCATAAATCAGCGAGGTGACAGACGAGCACAGCACGCTCCTCCTCCATCATGCTTGTCATTTTTGGTCTTGCTGCAGATTTCCTGCCTGACAGGGAAATTTCCGTGTGTGAAATCGGTTCTTGTCTAGTATTTGCTGAGTTGCTGCACATGTCACATTGTTTGACCATAACTGGTATATCTGTAATGTTTTATCACCGTGTGGGGTCTCTTCTTCTTTTAAAAATAGTCAGAGGATTTAAAATTCCTACCGTGTGAGTGAACAGTGGCGCCCCCAAGGGGTGGCCAGGGGTGGCCATGGCCACCTCTGGTGCCCCCCAGGGCAAACCATAAATTCATCTTATTTAATCAAGACATACATGTTAAACCCAATAAAAAAGTATACAATCAATAATCAGAATTTTAAAAAATGTATTTATGTTTCTGCTGCTCCCCCTTTAAAAAAAGTTTTTAATCTCCATATTTTTGTGATATTTTTGTATTTTGTAACAGAGATGAGATTAGTGTCTAAACTTTCAGACTAGCCTTTAGCGTGTCAGTTCTATAGGACGTCAACTCTATTTCTCTAAAGCCATTTAGGAAGCTAATTTTTACAAACAAAAAACATCTGCAACAGGCTGACATATTGTATTTTTACAAATGCATTTTGATCATCTGAGACACAAATCCCTAAATATCTGTGCATGCACCGTGTGCAGAATGAGGGTTTGAGTTAATACAATTTTCAAATTGGGGGTAAAACAATCCTGTGAAAGTTCAAGTACACAGCTGAAAACATGCACTGTGCATAGTGCCACTCCATGAGAGTAGAGCCATTTATCTTCTATTGTCCAGCTTGTCAAGGCCATTAGAGAGAAACTGCACTTCAGAATTATTGACTGAGGTACTTCTGCGTGGTGTTAGCTCTTTGTGGTTTTCTATACTGTTGCTAGAGGTGACCAGGCATGAAATCCTATTGAGGCTGTCTAAAGGCCAAATGGTGCAACTCTTGCTTGGAGATTAGTTTGTAACAAGTGTATCGATACCGCCTAATGAAGCTGAATGGTCTCTGTCATCAGGAGTCCTGTTATGAGAGGCTGCTCGGCTTCTCGCTCAGCTAATTCCCACATTACTTATGCTGTTGTGAGCGTGGAATTTTCCAGGTGTGGAAATGTAGGATTACAGATGTCTGGGGGATGATTGTTACCTTTACCTTGCTTTAGAGAAAAGTCTAGAAGTATCCGTGGAGTCTGATTGTGATTGCTGCATCGCAACTAAATCTGGTTGTGTCAATTTATCAGCCATCTAAAAGCTTTATGAAGAGACATTTTTGCAGATTTACACAGTGATTTAAACCTGGGAACGAAACGGCCGATACGTCTGCATGATTGACATAAAAAGTGTGAATAAATAGTTTGAAACTATGGGATGAATAGGAATGTAAACATTAGCATGCAAATTGGCAAACTAACTGCATTGCATCTAAAGAATTTGTCAGAGAGCGTGTGTGGCTTTTGCAGCGTATGTTTAATATGTTTTTATTTTATTTTTATTAAAATAATGCACATTGGCACAGTGGTTAGAGCTGCTTCCTTGCAGCAACGAGGTACGGAAGCCCTGAAAGGCAACGGAAAAAATATTTTTTTTCTTGTGGAATTTTTCTAAGTCTTTTTTATTTTTTATTTTTTACTAAGCCCAGAAAGGCAAAATGAAAAAAAAAATTTTTTTCTTGTGGCATTTTTCGAAGTTTT